>CM053246.1:4367518-4500018 GCA_028583405.1 Pogonophryne albipinna
GGGAGGCCACATCATGTAGACAGCCAGTCACCCTGTGTGAGGCAGGCCACTTAACAGGCCAGGCCTTCAGGAAACCCCCCGGTCCTCCCGATGGCCAGTCCGGGACTGGGTACAGGAGGCGTAGAGCGAGGGATCATTGTCCACAAGTTAATCGATCGCAGATGGTGTCGTGGTCACGGACAAAAACAAATATATATATTATTAAAAAAATATATATATCTAAATGGGTCGCAAAATATACTTGGGTGGCCGTTAATATACCTGGGCGGCCCGCCCAAGTATAGTCTATGTGTGGGAAACCCTGTATACCATGTCTCAACGACTTACAAAGTCAGGCTTTCAAAAGAGAAAAGAAAGGAGAGAAAAACAAGAGAGAGGGACTAAAGGGCGACAGTATGAGTAGTAATAATCATACCCCTTTCGTCTCATTAGTATGCATAAAAAGTGACAGATGGACACGCCCCCAATTATGCAAATGAGGTAAGTCCCGCCTCCCATTGTTCGAGACCCTTTAATGTTCGAGACCCTTTAATGTGAGATAACAGGTAGGTGTGAAAAGCCCCCCTGTGTAGTGCCTTTGTTGTCTAATTCTTGGATGTATTGATTAAGGCAGTCTCTTTGAAGTTATGTTGTCTGGCGCCTCACACCTCTTTGATGTGTTGATTAAGGTAGTCTCTTTGAAGTTATGTTGTCTGTCCCCTCACACCCCCTTGGTGGTCTAATTCTTTGATGTGTTGATTAAGGCAGTCTCTTTGAAGTTATGTTGTCTGGCCCCTGTCCCCCCTTGTAGTCTAAGCCTTTTGATGTGAGATAACAGGTAGGTGTGAAAAGCCCCCCTGTGTAGTGCCTTTGTTGTCTAATTCTTTGATGTGTTGATTAATGCAGTCTCTTTGAAGTTATGCTGTCTGGTCCCCTCAGGGTTGTCTAATCTAATTAGCCTGTGATGTGTTACCCTTTGATGTGGTGTGTTATAAGCCTTTGATGTTAATCTAGGTGTCTCTTTGAAGTTATGCGTGAGACTGTCTAACCCCCTCCCCGCCCAGGCCTCTCCCCCCTTTCTCCACCCCCTTTCTTTTGGCCCCTGTCCCCCCTTGTAGTCTAAGCCTTTTGATGTGAGATAACAGGTAGGTGTGAAAAGCACCCCTGTGTAGTGCCTTTGTTGTCTAATTCTTTGATGTGTTGATTAATGCAGTCTCTTTGAAGTTATGCTGTCTGGTCCCCTCAGGGTTGTCTAATCTAATTAGCCTTTGATGTGTTGCCCTTTGATGTGGTGTGTTATAAGCCTTTGATGTTAATCTAGGTGTCTCTTTGAAGTTATGCGTGAGACTGTCTAACCCCCTCCCTGCCCAGGCCTCTCCCCCCTTTCTCCACCCCCTTCCTTTTGGGTCATGAGGCTAGCAGATAGTGGGGGAGGGAATTAGGTGAAAATAGAAATAAGCTCAAAACTAATTAAAAATACAGTAATTTCCACTTACCAAGTCACCTTGCAAAAAAGAAAATTGGCCAAGAGACGCCTGTGACAACTTACCGCCATCCGTCCGGAGCGCCAGTCAAGAAACGAATGCCACAGCTGTGCGGGAGGCAGACACCTACAGCCAGAGATCTTTGCATAAACTTATCTCGTGCCCTCTTTTGGTTGTGGAGCGCGTTCATGTGTACTGGAGGAGGGGCTCTGTGAGGAAGTGACAGATTTTCGGTTGTGTACTTTCAAATTCTAGCTCACTCGAGATGGTTTCTCCAAAATGACCTACCCCTACCTTTAAGAACAATTAACACACACACACACACACACACACACACACACACACACACACACACACACACACACACACACACACACACACACACACACACACACACACACACACACACACACACACACACACATGTTGGAGTTGGCCTTTGATGTGAGGGTTAGAGATAAGCCTGGGATGTTAATCTATATGTTGATTAAGACACTCTCTGTGAGGTGAGAAGCGAGGGGATGGAGTTCGTCTTTAAAAAAGAAATACACTCAAACTAAATAAAACAGCCATTAAT
The DNA here is from genome assembly GCA_028583405.1 of Pogonophryne albipinna. Classification (NCBI taxonomy): domain Eukaryota; kingdom Metazoa; phylum Chordata; class Actinopteri; order Perciformes; family Artedidraconidae; genus Pogonophryne; species Pogonophryne albipinna. The sequence goes on from CM053246.1 coordinate 4,369,559, forward strand.
TTTCACTCACTAAGACACCTAAAAACGTTATTGTCCTCTCTAGATTTGATTCAGGGTTTTGCTTTAAATGATTAGTGCTTGCTAAGGATGTTTCTTTTCAAGTTTTTGTGAAACTGTTAACTACAAGGAAGTATCTGTTTGCAAAGAAGGTATTCATATTAATTGAAAAAAGATCTTATTTAGGTTTTAATAGTGATAACTAAGTTTCACTCTGTGGGGGGACAAAAGAAGCATCGTTATTCACCTGGATAAAGGACTCTTTAAAGCAGAGATACCATATGCAGACACACACCTGAATATCAGCAGGAGAGGACTCTCTAAAGTAAATACATTATAGGGTTAAAATAAGATATATATGTGATGGAATTAGTTTAAAACAGTCACCTTACACTTTTTTAGTTGTCCTCTCTAAATTAGATGTAAGGTTTAAAAAAAAAAAAAGATTAGTGTTAATTAAGGGCTATTGTTATTTTGGTTTATAAGGGGGATAAGAGTTCAACTTTTAAAAATTGCACAGGATCATTCTAAGAAGAGTGAGAGGGCTAATGAGCCAGCACCATACCTCCTCTATGCATTTTCTTGACCTGTATCTGATCTTGAAAAACTCTGGTAAGTACTTTTTTATTTTTATCTTATAATATCATGTAATTATTAAATGTTTTTTTTTTTTGGTAGGGGTTAAACTAGTATATTATGTGGATAGTATATTATTAGATACTTACAAATGCTATGTTTTTTCTGTTTACAGTAGAGACCCTGTGTGCTGAAATCTCCTGACACAGAGTACTTCATGATAGTGGTCAGCTTTTTAACACAAAAGTGTATCTTTCAGTAACTTACTCAGAGAATTTAAGCATAAATCTGTCAAATGTTCAAAACAGCCTTCACTGAAATAGCCTCAAAATCACAAACTGCCATTAAGAGTTAGATTCTTAACGAAATCTACTGACACAAAGTACTTCATTATCTACTTTTCAGCTTTTATACACAAAAGTGTATCTTTCAGTAACTTTCTCAGAGAATTTAAACATAAATCTGTCAAATGTTCAAAACAGCCTTCACTGAAATAGCCTCAAAATGACAAACTGCCATTAAGAGTCAGATGCTTGACGAAATCTACTAAAACAGAGTGCTTTTCATGGTAGTGGTCAGCTTTTATACACAAAAGTGTATCTTTCAGTAACTTTCTCAGAGAATTTAAGCATAAATCTGTCAAATGTTCAAAACAGCCTTCACTGAAATAGCCTCAAAATCACAAACTGCCATTAAGAGTCAGATTCTTAACGAGATATACTGACACAAAGTACTTCATTATCTACTTTTTCAGCTTTTAAAAAAGAAAAGTGTATCTTTCGGTAACTTTTTGAGAGAATTAAGCATAATTTTGTCAAATGGTCAAAACAGCCTATGTTTCAAGCCTCAAAATCACAAACTGCCATTAAGAGGCAGAATCCTAACGAAATCTACTGACACAAAGTACTTCATTATCTACTTTTCAGCTTTTATACACAAAGTGTATCTTTCAGTAACTTTCTCAGAGAATTTAAACATAAATCTGTCAAATGTTCAAAATAGCCTTCACTGACATAGCCTCAAAATCACAAACTGTCATTAAGAGTCAGATTCTTAACGAAATCTACTGACACAAAGTACTTCATGGTAGTGGTAAGCTTTTTATACACAAAGTGTATCTTTCAGTAACTTTCTGAGAAAATTAAGCATAAATCAATCAAATGTTCAAAACAGCCTTCACTGAAATAGCCTCAAAATCACAAACTGCCATTAAGAGTCAGAATCCTAACAAAATCTACTCAAACAGAGTACTTCATGGTAGTGGTCAGCTTTTATACACAAAAGTGTATCTCTCAGTAACTTTTCTCAGAGAATTTAAGCATAAATCTGTCAAATGTTCAAAACAGCCTTCACTGAAATAGCCTCAAAATCACAAACTGCCATTAAGAGTCAGAATCCTAACGAAATCTACTCAAACAGAGTACTTCATGGTAGTGGTCAGCTTTTAAACACAAAAGTGTATCTTTCAGTAACTTTCTGAGAGAATTTAAGCATAAATCTGTCAAATGTTCAAAACAGCCTTGTTTCACTGAAATAGCGTCAAAATCACAAACTGTACAGTGAACTGGGGAAATTACAGCACAGAGTTTTCTACTACGACACAGATAGTATAATCTATGTGACAAGACAGGGGCAGTCTCCAGTACTTTCATGGTAGTGGACAGCTTTTAAAAAGAAAAGTGTATCTTTCGGTAACCTTTTGAGAGAATTAAGCATAAATCTGTCAAATCTTCAAAACGGCCTTCACTGAAATAGCCTCAAAATGACAAACTGTCATTAAGAGTCAGATGCTTGACGAAATCTCATGGTAGTGGTCAGCTTTTAAAACATAAAAGTGTATCTTTCGGTAACTTTTTGAGAGAATTAAGCATAAATCTGTCAAATGTTCAAAACTGCCTTGTTTCACTGAAATGGATAAATGTATCCGAAAATAGTGTCTCGTAAGGCGGATATAGTCCCCTGATAACTCCCGTTACATTCCTCCAGAGTCAGAAATAGTGTAAGTTAACTTTTGGAAGAACCAGAGAAAAGGGTGAAAATGGATAAAATATATCCGAAAATAGTGTCTCTTAAGACAGGTAGAGTCCCCTGACAACCCCCCTTACATTCATCCAGAGTCAGAAAAAGTCTCTACGTTATCTTTTTTGGGAGAACCAGAGGAAAGGGGTGAAAATGGAGAAATTGAACCCGAAAATAGTGTCTCTTAAGGCGGGTAGAGTATGGGAATTGAACGATAAACCGATCACTGTAAATGAAACGCGGAGAGAAGCAGCAGTGCAAATCATTAAGTCTATTACCTTGTATGCACTACGACACTAACTTGGTAAAATGTAATGTGTTTTTTATGAAAATGTGTTGAATGTTGTGTTTTTCAATTAAACAACCATTACAAAATGAAAATGTGTTTTATTTTATTTTTTGCTTTCATATATAGTAATAGTATTGTAAACGAAACATTTAAAATGTATCATGTGCTCTCATTGTATGCTCTGTTTTTTTTTCCAGTAACTTTCTCAGAGAATTTAAGCATAAATCTGTCAAATGTTCAAAACAGCTTTGTTTCACTGAAATGGCATCAAAATCACAAACTGGCTGAAACTATACAGTGAATTGGAGAAATTACAACACAGAGTTTTCTACTACGACACAGATAGTATAATCTATGTGACAAGACAGGGGCAGTCTCCAGTACTTTCATGGTAGTGGTCAGCTTTTTTAAATACAAAAGTGTATCTTTCAGTAACTTTCTGAGAGAATTAAGCATAAATCTGTCAAATGTTCAAAACAGCCTTCACTGAAATAGCCTCAAAATCACAAACTGCCATTAAGAGTCAGATATATACCAAAAGATTTATGTAAACGACAGAAGAAGCGATCGAAAATCACCCCAGTTGATCGGGAAACCAGTTAACGAGAGAACCAGTTAATCCGGAACACCTCCAGGAATGCTTCTTTCACAACTTCACCGTCTTTGAAAGACTTCATGTGTTTCGCAAGAACGTGACTGACACGATAAGATGCTCTGGTAGCAGCCTTGCTCTTGTTGTTGGGCCTGGTGAAAATGGACTGCTGTGCATTTAGCTGTCCTTTCAGGCCCCTCCCCTTTTGGGAGCGTAGGGCAGAATTAGGAGGGAATTCCGTCTCGCAGCGTTTGTGCACTGTTTTGAAATGCCGCTCCTAAATTACCCTTCTTCGATAAAGCCACGCTCGCATTGCAGATGAGAGACGGATGGACTTTGAATTGGAATAGATACAAAAATAATCATCCTCCCACTCGGAGTGAAAATTATATATTTTGGGCTTTTTTGCTTCTGCCATTGCGGTCTTGTGTGTGTGCGGACTGTCACTCCTGTTGACACGGACAACGTCAGCGAACTATGCCCACTGCCCACCAGCCACGCCCCGACACATGGGGTCACGCCGGCCAATCACAAAGCTTTGATGCGTTCAAGTGCATTATTCTGGCACAGGAAGATTATGTTAGGACATTAACGATAAAACAGAATATTGTTGTTCTATTTTTAGACACATCTCGCGATCGACTGGTTGGGCACCCCTGGTTTAAAGAATAGATAGCCCAGTGGTTAGAGCCGGCGGCTGCATGCAGCGATGTCCTCTGCGCAACTGGTTCAAATCCTGGAATGGATTAACTTTTAATCATTGCCCGCTTTTCAACTTTAATACTTTAACTGATAAAAGGCCCTCTCCGGACAAAAAAAATGCCTTTAGAAAAATACAAAATAAAAAGAATAATGTACCTCAATAAAGATCTTTGAGTGTTCCCCATCCCACATAATCACCCCCTGCCATAATTACACAAGCACACCCAACCAGTCTCTTCTCAATAACCCAATACACACAATTATCAATCTTTAATTGCAAATAGAACATGATATTCAGTCTTAGTGTGTGTGTGCAGAAGTATTATTTTAACCTGTTGAACCCCATCGACCCGCCCCCGGGCGGAAAAACGCATCATCTGAAGGAAACAGCGTCTGAGCGGGCTTCTTAATATTCAATAAACTATGAATGTTTCATATCCATGTAACGGGAAGAAACTCAGTTAACTGATCTTTTTATTTTTTTTGCAAAAAAAAACCACAAAGCTAACGATGAGCCTCTGCATTAGCCACGAGCAAAAAAATCTTAAGGCCGTTAGCACAGAACTCTAGCTATACCGATCGATATACTTATTGGATCTGCACAAACAAGCTTAGATAACATCCTGAGAGTCCACAGATTATAGAAATATAAGGATCATCACTGAGCGATCAGAACTCGTGACAGGGGAAGCAAATACAGACAACACACGAGTAGCTTGAGGTAGCAAAACACGGAGATATGCTCACCTTAGCTGTTATTCTGATCAAAAGTCGTGTTCAATGGCATTAAAACGAGAAAAAACGGGGCTGAAGGTTAATCCATAGGTTAATCCGATGTGTCTGTCACTTTGAAAAAACTATTGATAATCCATAATTCAATTTGTATGCAAAAATCGGAGAATAACAATTAGCTGCTAATGGTAGCCACCAGAGTGTGTCACAACTCCGGTTTTGGCTACGCATCACTCTCACTCCTTATTTGGTAACCTGTGTGTGTATGTGGAACTTTCCCTCGATTCCATTGGCTCTTAAAAAGAGATGTCAATCATCAAAATCGACCAAGGGGGGCCAGAGATATGGAAAATCCACCCAAATGACCCCAGAAGTAGTTTTTCTTTTGCTAAACCTCTCTAAAAAGGTCAAATATAACTTGTTTTGCATCAATCTTGATACAGGGTACTTATTATATGTTGCACTTTGGATTCCTAAAGCTTTTAGTCTACCATCCCATCACCCAAGGGTGGTTTTCACTATAAGTAAAAAATAATTTTTGGACGGTCACTATAATTTACAGTTTTTTACCATGTTCAATCTGAATTTTCTTTAAAATAAAAAACATCTATATTGATTCTGACTTTTCTACATCCAACTCACAGGTTTATAATTGCTTTTAGAAAAAAGATTATTAATTTAACCCTTTTAGAAGGGAAGATATGGTAATTTGTTCTGGAAATGTCATTTTCGAGCCTGAGGCCTGAAAAACAGGGATGGGGTTCAACAGGTTTTAAGGAACACATTAAGTTGACGAAACACTCGAGTCAAATGTCAACATGGCACATAATACTTCTGCATACAGTATATGACACTTACAGTATATGACACTGCATACAGTATACTTACAGTCTCACATACTGTATGCAGAAGTATTATTTTAAGCAACACATTAAGTTGACGAAACACTCGAGTCAAATGTAATTAAAGTCAGATCGTGTCTTAGACGGGGCAGTGATATCATAAACCTGTTAATGACACCTTTTTTTACAGCTGTATTCACCTTGCAGGTGCAGCTCTGTGGCTTTTATCCTGGATAAAGTGTTTAAGTCATGGATGTTTAAAGTTTAACTTCTTCATATTTGTTTAATATTATAGTTCACTTTTCATTCAGGAAGTATGACGCTGCACTGTCAGTATGCTTCTCCATGTTTGTGATTGGTCGAATGCTGCTAACCCCGCCCCTTTCATGTGAACGCGCACTCAGCCGGACAGAGAAGCCCTGGCTTGAGTTACCGAGTTGATAACCAGAGTCGTAGGACCGCTTAGCGAGAGCACGTTTGTTTTGGATTAGGTAAGCCGGGTAACTCAAACAGATCCAGGGTCTGTTGAACTGGATATGTAGTACAGGTCTCTGGTGTGTTAATGTACACTGGCCTCTGGTGTGTTAATGTACACTGGCCTCTGGTGTGTTTATGTACACTGGCTGCTGATGTTCTGTAGTCCCAACACACAGCTTTTTGGACATGCAAGGAAGTACTTGGGACTGCTAAATGTAAAAGGCCACTGAATCAGATATTCATTCATGTATGTTGGTTTTGTGTTGCAGTGTAAAATGACATCAAGGCACAAGAACTCCAAAAGAATCGAGGGACTGGACAAGAATGTCTGGTAAGTGAAAAATACAAAATGTCTCTCATAGACTTCTGATCAGGTTAACATTTTATATAATACTGTTATTACTGTTAAAGCCAGACAGATTTCTGATTGTATACAAGAGCTAAGTCAGTCTCTCAGTGAGGGTGTTAGTTACACCTATATTCTTTATGCTGTCTAATTTTACACAAAATGTGAAGAAAGTGGGGGGACTTTTTACTAAATGTATTTGTATAACCAGTTTACTTTGTCTCTTTCAGTCTGGGGTATTAAAGGGACACTTTGGATAGTTTGATGTCAGGTTGTATGACATACCTATCCGTAGTCACATGTGTAATGTCTTGTAATGGCCTATTTTATTATATTTATTTATGATCAGGGTGGCGTTCACTTCAGTGGCAGCGGACCCGTCCATTGTTAACCTGGGTCAGGGCTTTCCAGATATCCCCCCGCCTTCTTACGTCAAGGAGGCCCTAGCAGAGGCTTCTTCAGTGGACCGGATGAACCAGTACACCCGAGGCTTTGTACGACTTATACACTAACTGTACACACTCACTCATAATCCACTACTACCATCACAAAATGTTTTTAGTACCCATCATTATCTATTTTGAATCCATTTAAAAAGGAAAAGTGTTGCTAAGATAATGGAGAAAGAGTTTAATACTTTCTGTTTAACCTTGGGCCCTTTACACTGTGGGATTTGGGGCTTTATATCCCAATCGGTAAAACAGCATTATGAACAAACTGCAATGTAGCTATCATTTATTGGTATGATACTGTAGTGCATGGGCGTCACAGCCATTATATGAGGGTGGGACAAGTCCCCCCCACTTTTTCAAATGATTAGTTTAGACCCCCCCACTTTTACCATGTGGAAAGTCCGTGAATCGGTCTATCCACTCGCCGCACTCTGTAGAGCGCTGTGTCAGTGCTTCACTATCAACTCCATTCCATAATAAGTAATCGGGCAGTTCGATGTGTGTAGAGGTGTGTGTGGTTAATACGTAGCAGCCTGCAGTCACTCTTAAGCTGTTCTGATGAAGGTAAACACAGCGAAGGGGGTGCGTAAAAAGGCACAGCTCTTTACCCGCTGGTGCTGCACTTCTCAGAGGCGGAGTATACGTCCCGCTGCCTCCTGATGCTGCCTGCAGCCATTTCATGAAGTGAAGGAGGTTTTCCTTCTATAAAACAGCAGATACCGTGAGAGTCCCGGACATGAATTCATAGATCAAGGCAGACTGGTTTACTCTGCTGTTTTGCCAATCCGGTGCTTAAACAAATAGCTCTACACCCCTGGCCGACATGTCCTTAAAATTAAGTCAGAGTTTGAAATATATCTCAAATAATGTATGCACTGCCATTTCCCCACATCAACATAACAGTCTGCAATGAAACGGTTGTCTCCTGTGCGCTCCTCTTCCTACTTGGCGCACCGGTAACTTTCTCGTGCGCACGAGAGGCTGAGACCAGGCTGAGCCACAGCTGAGACCAGGCTGAGGAACATCACAAAAGCCATTTTCAACGGCTATCTGGTGAAAGATGAACTAGGCTACTGGATGAAATAATATGACTGGTATAGGTGCGAAAATTAAACACGTTTTGAAAAAAATATTATGATAAAATATTTTTATATATTTATAATTCTGCAAATATTACGATAAACTCACAGCTATTTCGCGGCCCGGCAGTAACACCTGGGGGTTGGGAACCCCTGCTTTAAGGTACTCTCTCTCAAAATGGTAATTTGCATTATGTTTTAATTATACTTCTTATCATTCAGAAGCTTTTTGTGTGTGATTATGTTTTACTGAGTGCTTATAGGCCATTTCCATCCCAGTATTCAGTTAACTGTTTATTTTCTGTGCACATTACATAGACTAGCTAATATTCTACCTACTGCTTGGGACTTTGAGTCTTCAAAATGTCCAATGTCACAGACTGGGACTTACTTTAGAGTCAGTTGTATTTACATTCAGTATGACTTGTTATGATTCAATGTTGATGAAAGGGAAATGACAGTTTCCCTTTCATCAACATTGAATCATCCATCTCATCCCAGAATGTTAAGGAAATCAGTGGGGATATTGAAAAGGAAACATTTCAGTCAAGGGGCATCATATGACCAATATAGACAGAAGAGCAACATTTATTTGAACATTTAAGTCAATGATACCATTCCTAGGTGAACTTAACATCTGTATGGAGTCAGATCAGTCTCAATATTAATAAATGCTCACAGAAGGATTCACACATGTATTTTGCGATTTATATATAAATGACTCTCCACAACAATATCTCTCAATGCACTCACAAATATTTATTGTTGTATATAAATGTACAAAAAATGGGCATTTAAACTGCTTTTTATTAATTCAAAGACGGCTCTGAATTAATAATCAAATATGTTTCCTTTCTTTACTACTGAATGAAATTACAAAATGTACCCATCATTTTCCTCATGCTAGTATAGCCACATAAAAGTATCAAACCACCTGTTAAAACGCACCAGAATACAGGAAATCTATTTTATTTCGTGGGGGAGGACCCCCACACCCCCCTTTAAAAATGTCCCCCCCACATTCAGGATGCTTCCTACGCCCATGCTGTAGTGCTAAGCTGTCATTGTTGGTGCAGTTCTACTGCTGCTGCACATCCCCGTTAGTACAGATATGGCAAACAGCAGAGCACACAGTTTTGAGCGTTAACAAATGTGGATTGAAGCAGGATATTTCGTTATTTTCTATGAATGTTGACTTTTTGACTCTTTGGAAATCATAAGTCTGAATCAATCGTACTGGAAACCAATTCCAATTTTAATTGTAATTCTACTAGAGCTTCATCTTAATCTGCAACAATACTGTCTTTACACACTATTCATGGGAATATCAAAAAAGAAGAAGCTGTGCAGCATTCAAATGTTTATTTAGGCATAAAATATTAACGTTATAAACGAAGCTCTGAAGCTTTTAACTATTCGGTACAGCCCTAAGTATGTTACATTTTTTACAATACACTATTCCACAGAGGTGTGGACTCGAGTCACATGACTTGGACTCGAGTCAGACTCGAGTCACCAATTTGATGACTTGAGACTCGACTTGACAAAATCACAAAACACTTGAGACTCGACTTGGACTTGAACACCAATGACTCGGGACTTGACTTGGACTTGAGCCTTCTGACTTGAGGTGACTTGATCATTTAATTCAGGGGTCTCCAACACGCCGATCGCGAGCTGCCGTTAGAAGAGCAGACTCCCGTCAGGGAGAGCAGAATCTTCAGCCGCTCCTACTCTTGCTGTGAATCCTTGCAGGCAGGGGCGGGACTTTATTTAGCTGGGCCACCATGCGGCCAATCATATACGACACACTAGGATCATACCATTATGTGAAAGAAGGGTGGGGGGCACAGCAGGTGTAGTGGTACAGGCCAGCTGCACAGAGCGACGGGGAGACGGATTTAAATGCAAGTGCGTCGGAAAAAGTCAAGAAATTAGCGAAAACCGAAAAAAGAAGCAGCATCTGGCTGCTTTTCAATGATATTGGAGAAAGCAAAGCTGAGTGCAGGATTTGTAAAATGAAAATAACCTTTTTTGGTTACCTTTATTTTGGTAACCACTCAGGATTTACTGTCAGAGGTGGGAGAAGTTCAGATCTTGTACTTGAGTACAAAAGTACCAGAGTGTAGGAATACTCGGTTACAATAAAAAGTCTTGCATTCAAAATGTTACAAGTAAAAGTAGAAAAGTATTAGCATCAAAATATAGTTAAAGTACCACCTGCAGAGGGATCTAGATGCAGGTGTTCTTTTCCCCATAGAGACCGCCTGGCTGCACATTATCCCTTGCATAGAGATAGATTCTGGGTCCCTCACAACATGTTGTACACAGTGGAAATAAACATTCTGGTTACCTCAACATCAGGGATCTTATACATTAAACTCCTTCTGAATCAAACCGTCACGGTAGCCTTTCCTTACTGTTCCATCTTAAAATAGAAAAAAACACGTTACTTTACCAGCAGAGAGAAAATGGATTATTACATTATTAATGTGACTAATAAAAAGCAGTTTGATTATTAAGTATTATTCTGTTGATCGATGTCATTACATTTGGTGAAAAACACATAATTACTTGTTTAAGACTCGTGTTGTCAAAGTTTAGGACTTGGACTTGACTTGAACTTGCCCATCCTGACTTGAGACTCGACTTGGACTTGAGCGCAAAGATTTGAGACTTGACTCGGACTTGAGCGTAAAGACTTGAGACTTGACTTGGACTTGCAAAACAATGACTTGGTCCCACCTCTGCTATTCCCTAACATACAGTATTTGCTACTGCCAGAAACCCGCTTGTTCTTAAACTTTTGTCTCTTGTTGATTTGCAAGGGTCACCCATCTTTGGTGAAAGCTCTGTCTCAGGTCTATGGGAAGGTCTGCGGGCGGCAGATCGACCCCTTCAAAGAGATCCTTGTGACAGTGGGAGGTTACGGTTCTTTATTCAGCACCATGCAAGGGCTGGTGGACGAGGGAGACGAGGTAAGGACAGGTGTTTAAAACCATAAACATTTACAAACATGCTCCCTGTAATTTGTTATATTTATGTACACTGTTTCTTTCCTGAGGTTATCATAATAGAGCCTTTCTTCGACTGTTATGTACCCATGGTGCGGATGGCGGGGGGCAAGCCTGTGCTAATACCGCTACGTCTTGTAAGTTAAACCTAAACATACATCTTCCACTTTTACAGTAGCAAAGTAGTTACTTTACTTACTGCATATCTTAAGGATATTAATACATTATAGGAGCCATGACACAACATTTCTTATACATTTCAGAAGTCTGGGAACAAGACAGGAACAAGTGCCGACTGGTTTCTTGATCCAGAGGAGCTCTCCAGTAAATTCAACTCCAAGACAAAGGCCATCATCATCAACACCCCCAACAATCCCATTGGGAAGGTAAGTCTACATCAGAGCCATTACCTGTTTCATCTGAGATCTGTAAATGCTTGCTAACTTGATGGGAAAACAAAGCTCTCAGTAGTTCCTGTCGTCTCCCTGCAGATCTTCTCCAGAGACGAGCTGCAGATGATCGCTGACCTCTGTATCAAACACGACACTCTGTGCTTCAGTGATGAGGTTTATGAGTGGCTGATCTACAGAGGACATCAACATGTCAAAATTGGTACGTTCAACATACCCACTGTACAAAAAGAGTAGAGCACTGTTCCATCTTATATAAGATCCTTTACAAACAGCTACAGGGATGGAAACCTTGAAAAAAGCAGCTACTCTTGTCTGACTGCCAAGCTATCTGGTCTCATGCTAGCTAGCTAGCTCACTAGCCTTAGCCAGTAACAGTGTTCCACCAAGGTAATGGGAGGCTTGGTAACTGCAACAAGCTAACCAGTTGCTCAATAGCTAACAGAGAGTAGTGCTATGCCATGTACCATAAAGCTAGCAAACACAGGGAGTAACTTGATACATTGACCCAGCACCTCTGCCAGACAAAGGGACAAAAGCTACAAGAAAAGGCTGTTGAAACATTTGAGTTGCCAAGATGAATGGAATTTATCCGAGTTAAACCAGCCAGTTCCTTTCAAAATGTCTTTTGAATACTTCAAGGGGACGCACACCCCTTTCATTTCATTGTGTCCAGAAAGCCACTTTCCATATTAAATGCCAGACAACAATCAAGAAAATGTAATATGGTTGAAATCAAGCTGCAATAGAGCTAAAAACAGAGAATTAAAAAAGAGACAGTTTATCATAAGATTCAGTAAGTGCAGCTTTTGAAAAAACTATTGTTTAATGCAACTAAAACATCTGAGTGTTATGCATGAAGACAAACAAATTGAAAGAATACATCACAAAGACAAGACAAACTGAGTTTCTCATAAGTAAACTGGCTGCCTGAAGACACTAACTTATAGTGCTGTCTCACTACAAGTAGGACCAAATAAATAAATAAAATATACAATATATATATATAAATATTGCATATAGCACTTACATTTAGTTTGCTTATTTGAGGCTAATATTCTTGTATGATTGTATACTTTTGCATGAAGTTATGGCATTAAAAGATATGTCATTCTGACCTTTTCCCCTGTTTTCAATGACCTGTTTTCTGCCTCTACAGCCACTCTTCCTGGAATGTGGGATCGAACAATCACTATCGGCAGTGCAGGAAAAACATTCAGTGTCACAGGATGGAAGGTAAAACAAAAGTTTATTTAGAACACCATTGTGAATATTCACAAATCAGTTCTTGCACTTATTGATGTTGTTGTCTCCTAGCTGGGCTGGTCTGTAGGACCTGAGCACTTGATAAAGCATCTCCAGACCGTCATGCAGAACACCATGCACAGCTGCCCCACACCGCTACAGGCAAGTGTGCAGCTGTAACACAGGTTCCTGACCAATCAGTATTTACTCTGACACTTGTATCTGTCTGTCCCCAGGAGGCGGTGGCTCATGGCTTCCAGAGGAACCTGGAGCTGATGGGGCAGCCGGAGTGCTACTTCTCCTCCCTGCCAGAGGAGCTGGAGCTGAAGAGGGACCGCATGGCTGCCATCCTGCAGGAGGCCGGCATGACCCCTTTCATTCCAGAGGGGGGGTACTTCATGCTGGTGGACGTCACGTCTCTTAGTGAGTTACCTTTTAACTGACATCTGCTGCTGCGTGCTACCAGTGAGGACAAATACTGCTCCGTGGCTCATTTCTAAAGAGGCAGGTGGTTGGACAGCACAAAGACATTCTACTTCACACATTTACTTGGTAACAACTTCAGATTTTCAGACTGAACATTTAATTCAAGAAGTGCAAATGAAGTTAGAGCTCACAGAGGTAATGCATACATTAAAATAAATGCATTCAATTTAGAAATGAAATCTCCAAATGGACATTCTGATGGAAGAGTTACTGGATATGTACAGCACAGTCGACCCATTTATGGAGAATAAGTCACTCTGTAGTTTGAATATTGAAATAAAAGACGGTATTTTTTTGTATTTGTGCAAAAACTAAAAGCAACTTAAAATTATCAGTAAATTAGTTCTGTGTTTAGCCTAACTCCATGATTGACATTCATAACACTCTTCCAGGGTGGACTACTACTGACCCTCAGAAATATAGCAAAGCTTTTAGATCATAATTGTATATTAGAAAAAGGCGATAGAAGTGAATAAAGTAACTCCTGCTGTTTGATGGACTTTACTGTCTCTTCTCATTGCAGATCAGGACCTGTCACACATGGAGGAGGATGAAGCCTACGACTACAAATTTGTGAAGTGGATGATTAAAGAAAAGGTAAATGATTTAGGTTATTTTCAAACAGCTGTCTACAATATCACATTGAAACCCATAGTTTTTTATTGTTTCATAATTATTATATTTCATATAGAAACTGGCAGCCATTCCCGTCACAGCGTTTGTTGGAGAGGAGTCCAAGAAGCACTTTGAGAAATATATTCGCCTTTGCTTCATTAAGGTAAATACAAACGTGTCTGATACAAACCTAAAAGACATTAAACTTCATTTTAGCGGAGGTGCACTTTAGTTTTTTTCTCTTGTGAAGAATGCTCATACTGTCTCTCTCCTAACAGCAAGACAGCACTCTGGACGCAGCAGAGGCCATCTTGAAGAACTGGAGGAAAGTTTAATTTGATGAAAAGACTTCAGCTCGATTTCAGGCAGGAGTCAAGTCAAACTGAGGGAATGATATATGACTGTTAACTTAGAAAAGTAAATACTAACAGTTGTAGTTCATACGTTAATAGCTAAATGCTCTTCCACATGTGGACATACTGTTTGAGAGAATCCTCACAGTCACAGCAGGTCCTGTGTGGGACTGCGTTATGAAAACCGCTTTATGCAAGGTGTTCATTTTGTGTAGTTATTGTGTTTTCAGCCTTTTTGATGTGTACATAGACACTAATTACAAAGCACTTAGTTGGATGGAACTTGTCAAACTTGGCCTTATTTCTCCCTGAAAAAATAAATCACAAATAATGCATATTTTTGTTTTTTGAATAATATTTGAATAAAGAACAACGTGATAATAATAGTATTGAATTTTTATTGTTATTTTTTAAATCCTGCTTTTGTTTTTCACTCTTAAATCCAATTAGTTTAGTTTTTTTCATGAAATGCAACTTAAAATGTTTGTATTTGAAGTCGCTGTTGATAAACACTTCCACATACTTTGAAGGACTCTAGGACATATCTGATCTTAATACCATATTTCATCTTAGTTGTGAAGTTGACTGAATTAGTCCAAATGTCTTCCTGTGGCTGACGTGTGTGACATACAGCATTACAGTGGTATGACAACTAGTATTTGATTTAATAATGTTAGTACGGACATTGCAGACATTTGAGTGTTGATCTCAGGGTCAGACCTTCACTAAGGTCCACAAACACATGTCACACTAGGAAAAACACAGGTGTCATGATATGATGTCTGTATTCCATTTAGCACCGTTTAACTTTAGACTTTGGTTCAACTACATGATGTCCTTATATTTACCTGGAGCGCTTTTGTTGGATATTGCTCTCTGAAGGTTATTTCTGACTTCAAAAAGAAGTATTGACTTATAATATATATAATTTCTTTTTGAAAGAATATTTACTGAGTTGCAAGGTGTCGTTGGGTGTTTTGAAAGGCGTTTTTAAATCAAATGTATTATTATTATTATTATTATATCTATATCACAGCAGACAAGCCAGGTCTAATAAATACGACTAACAACAGTTCCCCTACTGACTCCTCTGAATAGAATGCAGCCATTTGCAGGGATCTTACGGTCATTCAAAACCTGGAAAAGTCAAGGAAATTCAAAATGCTAATTCCAGGCCCTGGAAAAGTTATGGAAAACAATATTTTTCCCAGAGTTTTGGAAAAGTCATGGAAATGTAACTAAAGTTTCATCAAATATAATTTATATTTTATCTAATTGCCGAAATAGTAATACTATAATGATAATAAATACTGTATGGTAATGAAACGTAAAATGGCATTTAACTGACGAGGTGTTTTGCTGGTGAGAGACTTGAGTTGCTTTAGCCTGTAGGAGCTAGTAAGCCTGCTATTGGATTTGTTTTAGATGGGCTCAACATGTTTCATATGCAGACCTTATTTTCCTATTCCATGTTCAAATAAACTATTTCCAGTGGTACCGCTGAGACAGAGTCATGTTTTGGTCATGGAAAATGAGGTAAAGGTCATGGAGAAGTCATGGAGAAGT
Source organism: Pogonophryne albipinna (assembly GCA_028583405.1). Classification (NCBI taxonomy): domain Eukaryota; kingdom Metazoa; phylum Chordata; class Actinopteri; order Perciformes; family Artedidraconidae; genus Pogonophryne; species Pogonophryne albipinna. Next base: position 4,385,351 of record CM053246.1, read on the forward strand.
CATGGAAAATGATTGGTGAAAAAGTGTATGAACCCTGCATTGTTTAACAGTTATTCACACCTGTGAGGTTTCTAATAGGACTTGTCATTATATGTACTAAAAGGTATTTTTTGTGTGTAACATTTCAACGTTTTGTTTCATCAGTCCCTCACTGTAAAGAACGTGTTATATCCTCCTGACCACTTGAGGGAGACAAAGTACAGACTGTGTTTCGTAGCAGATACATATTGATCAAATATGGAATATTCATCGTTACAATATTTTTCTAACAATAGTCTCAGAATTATCTTAACATTCAAAGTGGAAAGAAACATGTTCAAAAATCGGGAGGGCTCCAAACATTGTATAGATAAACTGTGCAAAGCAGCTCTAACCAGTATTTTTAATTCACTAAACTTAAATGAAGGTACAACTTCAAAAGTTATTCATAACACAGCCCAGAGGATCAAATGAGCAGACGAGCTGTGTTCCCTAACCATGACGCGGTGGGCACAGTTCAGGGAAAGAGTAATCACTCAGAAATGTGTATGCAAAGAAACAGATCTTTTGTCCATGCAGACAGGTGTAATGCATTTCTGTGGTTATGCACAAACCTGGCGCCTTGTTTCCATGACATCATGATGCTGTTTGAATTCAGACGTTCACACAGTGATAGTGTACATGTTAATGTGGAGGTGAGAGGGGCCATTCCTCACCTTCCCCCTGTTGTTCTGACAGAACAGAGACGCTTCATCCCCACTGAATGATAATAACAGAATCATTTCATGCCAAGTAGCTCGGAACGTTAACTATTAACTCTGAGGCTACAATGAAAAAAACATTTCTGCAGATTATGTTTCCTTATAACTAAGGTGCAATACTGGGGTTTACTCTAGGAGCTGGAAGTATAGATACGATTTATGTTTGGCATTTATTGTGTCAAATTGCAGAGACACTCTTCAGACATTGAAGACCATCATTCATCCCGGTGCCATTATGTTGCATGAGCCTTCTGTAATCAGGAACTATCTGCCTTTTTTCAAATTAAAGACAATTCCCCTATTATACAGTAATCCTCTGTCCAATGTTTGAAGAGGCCCGGAACTTCCCTCTCCTGTAATGTGTTATAGTGTTATTTTGTGCATGTAAATGGTCTGCAAAGGCTCAAATCCTTGTGTTAATACTACAAACTTGTCTTACATCAGGACATTGTCAAACCACACATTCCAGCCAGTGCACTTGGCTCTGCATCAGCCACTCTGGCTCGGTGGAATGAGCTCTCCATTGATGTAACGACAGCAGAAAGTCGACACAAATTCCGTCGCAAACTGAAAAAACACCTGTTGTGCTTGTACCTCTGCCAATAAATAAATAATCATTGAACATTTAAAAAGGTAGCAGTTACAAGTTTAACGCACAGCACTTAGTCCGACTCATTGAAGCTCATACAGTATATCTGCACTGTTCTTGTTGTTCTGAGTTTGAATCTTTATGGTTTGTCGCTCACATTGTAAGTTGCTTTGGATAAAAGCCTCAGCTATATGTAATGGTAAACTTTGGTAAAAATAAAAACCAAAAACTGCAAATACTGTTGTCCGTTTCAGTCTACTAATAAGAATAATTAAAAAACTGGTTGGATTTGTGATGAAGGGAACCACAAAGGGCATGCACATTGTATTTAAAGAAAGACAATTAAAATGTATAACAATTTACCAAGTACACATTTGGGTATAAATCATGGATGATCACCCTGCTGAATATATATTATATCAATATATTTGTATCATTTTCAGCACACATTTCTAATTATATCTGATAACCCTGACAATTCTGGTCTCCTCTATTTTGGATTATTCATTTGACTTCATATCATTTCATGTTTTGTCTCCTTTGAACGCCTTAGTCACACACAGTCACTGCGTTCTGCATTTACTGATTTCTCCTTTGCCCAGTTTCTGTTCTAGTATTACCCAACACAACATGTCATATCGATTGAATTGTTCAAGTGTGGGAATATTGTGCACCATAACTGTAATGTACTATGAAAACTGGGGCTGGGAACACAACAACTGCTTTAAAAATGTGAATAGGATGATTATAGGCTGCAGTTACTAGACATATATGATGTGCAGTTAACAGATCCCTGTGGATTAGATGTCTGTCTGCGTATTACCATCATAATTTATGTTAATTATGATTATTTTGCCAATAATCTAATGTCACGATGCTGCTATGGAGGCGGATTTAGGTTATTGTTGCCCTTGAAATGAGAGCAGATGTTTGTGGTCTTAAATGGTGCCTCTAGGTGGCCATGTTGATCATGTTCTGAGACACAGCTGGGCTTTGTGCCCTCTTCCTGATCCAAGAACACATTTTGCCAAACAGCGTCTGATGAAGACAGTGCAGAATATGGTCAAAATCATATTCATTAAATAAATGCACTCCCTCCTGTTGAGGGTCATACAATATATAGATTTAATACAATAAAAAAATGGCTTAAAGGGGTCTGTTCTACTCATTTTCAGGTTCATATTTTCCGTGTCTCTGCTGGGACATGTCTCCATGCTGTTATGTTCAAAAAGCTCTTTATTTTTCTCATACTGCCTGTGCTGCAGCAACTCTTTTCACCCTCTGTTTGAAACCAGAGCCCAGTCTGCTCTGATTGGTTAGCTGGCCGGCTCTGTTGAGATGTTAGTGATGTCACAATGTTAGGAAGAAAACAAAAGAGTCCAATGGAGTTAGAGGCCTCTTTAATAGAAGCAGCAGAGGTTGAATATTCCTGACTTTTATTTTATATCATAGGAAACACAAAAACTATTCTGGATCCTACATATCCCATAATTCATCTCAATGGCACTTTTTCTTCTATATCTTATATTTACATATATATATATATATTCTATAGCCACTTCTTTCTAAACCCTATATCTTTTCTCCTGTTTGTGGTCCAGGCTGTTTGTTGAAAATGAGCCAAGATAACCCCGATGACATCACTATGACATCATCATCAGTGAACTAATGTGTCAAATTGTGTGTCTCTTTTATAATTCTTGGAGTAGTTCCGTAAGTCCAGGAAACAAAAACTGTTGTTTAGAGCATCATCAAAAGACAATTGTTTGTCATTAAAACCATGTCACAGTTTAATTACATTTACAATAAAACATTACAAATGGCCTGGAGGGATCACAGATGCTTCAATCCTCATAAACAATCATAAAGACCTTTATATTAGACTAATTCCACAGCATCTCACAACATGTTGTATTGTGCCCGAGACATCAATATCTGTGAGAATGTGAGGGGTGTAGCACTGCCCCCCCCCCTGTTCGCTCCCACACAGGCCATATGGCCGCTCCACTGCCAGCCCTGCTCTGCACACGGCCCAACAGCTTGGTGGACACATAATTAATTTGCTTAGGCGTCTGCCATTTATTTCCAACCTACATTTTGTTAATTGGACAGAGGAGGTTAAAATCCAATGAGTGTCTCTGGGTTTGTTAAGGCCACTAATTGTGCTGAATTTACAAGATAGAGGATGCTTCAGGGGGTGTGGGGACAGGGGGACATCAGAGGGGTCAGTGGTGAAAAATCATATGTTTGTATTAATGCTTTCAGAAGAGCATGTGCTGAAGTCTGCAGAGGACAAAATGCTGATGACCACAGATGTAAATATTGACTATCATCATTTAGAAAGGACTAATCTTCCCAAAAGGAAAGACACTTGTCTCCATACCGACATGTCTTACATGGGTTGCATTGCTTATATATGTTGTGCTGTGTTGTTAACAGCATTATAGAACTCGACCGACACGCCCCCCTCCCCCCATTCCCCTTTTCTTCTCGGTTGCATCACTTCATTTTGCTGCTTTGTATTTCACCTAACAGTAACGTGAATCAGACGTGTAATATGAATATAATCAAGTTAACTGCAAATGTGATAAGCATAAATATAGATGATGCCTAGTTTTTATATTTTTTAAACATCAAAAGATGATGAAAGCTATAATCTTAATGATCAGAGAGATGGAGAATATTTAAAAAAAATAAACCAATTAATTAGAAATCCTGATTATATACCAGATATCTCTTTGTATTGTGTTTTTATTTAATACGGTTCCTTTGTACTGAATAATAAAAATGAGTCAGATGGCAAATAAGTAGCTGAGAAATATTGTAAACGTTAAGGATGCAGTGAAGAACTGAAACATTGACTTTAATGAATGTATTACGTCAACAGATTTCTCAACTAGACCAGTTACGGTATGTGACATTTGTTGACATAAAACATTTCATTAAAGTTTCAGTTTTTTCAGTGTAGTACAGGATGATATAATGCCAGCGTTTTTTAAAAGTGCATCACACTGTCCTTCTCTGAGACATGTGAGGTATTCAGGAGTGGAGTTGTGGTGCTGAGGCGTGGGGGGGGGGCACGAGGGGTTAATGACAATCCCAATGATTGCACTCAGGCTTTAGGGCTGATCCAGGGCCTGCAGCAGCTGTGCAGAGGGGCTGCATGGTGCCCCTCCAGCCCAGCAAAACAGGGCACGTTGTCCACAGCGGCGATCCCTGCTGTTGTTAATCACCTGCCCCCCCCCCCACCCCCCTCTCTGCTGCTTCTCTCCCTCTCTCTTCCCCCTGCACTGATTTGCAAGCGCAGATTAATCAGAGCATGGGGGCCTTGATGACATTTTGCTGTTATTGTTCCCAATTTTAGCAACATCTTTTATTGTCTTCATCATTCATTTACAGGAGGGCAGACGGGGGGACTGTGTCAATTATGCAAATGGTGTTCCACACTTTTGTAGATTACTTCATTCCGTTGCCATTGTTTGGGAGACTTTAATTATTAAATATTATTATGCTCATGTTTCCTTCAATTTGGCCAAGCTTTGTTTCAATTCGATCTCTCCTCCAGCTGCTCAGAGAATCAAAGCCGTCTGGCTCGCCAAGGCCAAACAAACTCCATCACTTTAATGATTCTGAAGTTCCTACCTCGCTCTCATCTGTGGCTTTCAAACTGTGATTGGAAAAAAAAAGCAGACCATATTCAGTTTAATGACCAGGAATTGAATTCAAGTTTATTCAAAATTGACATTCAATTATGTAGCACCTAATGATATTTTAATCTCTTTTCTTTAATTCCCAGGAATTGGCTTTTCAAAGGCTTTGTCTGGCAGCAACACAGACGGCCTGAATAAAGAATACAGATTGGTATTAGATCCCGGTGATGATAGGGAAATGAAAGCTTCCACAGTTCACACACTCAGAGGAAAGGCACTGTTCACTTATTAGACGTTTCAATCCCCGGTTCTGGAAGCCATCGCTGCCATCTTCCCTCCCTCCTTCCCTCCCTCCTTCCCTCCCTCCCTCCTTCCCTCCCTCCCTCACTCCCTCCCTCCCTCCCTTCCCTGACACGATAAATTGGACATTTAAATATTGCAATATATTTTTAGCTAATCAATTAGTTCAAACTCTTTCCTGATACTGCTTCAGGTTATTTTAGGTTGTGTGAAATCTGTCAGTGTAGATGTTCTGATTATGATTTGATCAGGCCGATTGATCCCAGTATTTGAACAATCAAAGCTATTTGATGAAATACTGTATTTGTATCGCAGTGCGCTGATATGGAGAATGAACATGATTGCAAATAGGGAAACAGGACGAGGAATCCAAACCAAATCAAAACAATACTCTTCCAAGAACTAAAACATTATAACCTTGTTAAAGAACAAGTCAATATAAATAGTCATATATTTGTTTTCACATTCCAGGAGATGGTGCTGCGGCACACATTAATCCTCTTGTTTTTCACATGCAGCTTAATCTGGTTGATTTCAATTACAAGAACATGACCTTGCTCCTGAATAAACCTTTCTGACTTAAATTAACAATCACACTCAACAAACTACATCTATGAAATCATTAATCAGATCAAAAACACAATAAAAACACATTCAAATAAAACAATAATATGACCTCTCCACAGAGCCAAATGCAGTAGGTCAGGTGAGTGACATAATAATCATCTCAAACTATTGTGCTTATTAAAATAAATGACAAATGCTATCACAAAATGGTTTAATGTGGAAAGTGTGATGGCCATATCTTAATATTGCTAAAAATCTATTATGTGATTTCACAAGACAAATCCCATTTGTGTTGAACTCTTCGAAAGAAGTAATTGAGGATTACAAAACTATTTCCGGAGTGTGAGAATAACACACATTTACTCCATGATTACTTCTGCCTATAAGATAAACTTTGAATGATCACATTATTGATCACATGAATGCTGGGATTAAAAATAACCTAGAGACACGAGGATTTGCCCTAAATCTGATATATTGCCTAATCTCTGTGAGAATAAAATCAGTAATACATATGTAATTAGAACATTTAAAAACGTCATATTCATCGTGTGAAATCTATATAACAATATCCTCAAACATGCATAAAAACATATACATTCAGAAATAACATTTAAAAGACACAACTTTGACCCGTTCAGGCATAAAATAAATGCAAAGTTGAGGACAAAATCAGTGCCAGCTAACCCGAAGCTAAAAAGAACCTATTCTGAATCATTGCCCAAGTTAACATATTTTTCATAATGACATATCATATCATGTATCAGAAGATGTGCTTAAAGGTGGGGTAGGTAATTGTGGAGAAACCAGCTCGAGTGCGCTAGAATTTGAAAATACAAAACCGGGAAAAATCTGCCACTTCCTCACAGAGCCCCTCCTCCAACACACACAAACGCGCACATGACCAATGAAGGCACGAGGTAAGTTTGTGCACAGATGGAAGGCTGACAGGCAGGTAGGCCATCCAGTTACTTTAGCCGGGCCGGCTCAGATGATTGGTCGTGCTTTTTACAGCACTACGGCTTCCACAGATGACATTTTTTTATGGATTTATAGAGAACCGCAGTGACGCGTCCTAAAACCCGGAAGTAAGTTAGCATTTGTACCAGGTCCGGTTCCTTCGATAAAATGCAATGCAATTTCTCCATAGGATTTTGGAAAATAGCTCCAAATAAGGTCTGTGATTGACACACATTTAAGAGACGGATCACGTTTTGATCTACGTTTTGAAGAGTTGACGTGTCTGAAAAACGATGGTTGTTACCAAGTGGCTGAATAGGACTACAGAAGTTGTCCAGGCCGTTTTACGTCATTACACCGCACACGTAAACACTCCTCTAAGTTTGTTTGCCCTGTTCTGCTTGAAAGCAAGTACCTGCCTCCTGCAAACTGTTCAAACAAACACTTCAACTTGTACCATTTACAATCTGTATGTTTGAATATGGATCTTAAGTTGGCGTGACGTTGAAGCAGCGACCCTGCTGTAGTTCCTTTATAGCATAACGTTAGCATTTTGCTTCTGGTGACTAGATTTATGATTCGAAAATTATAAAAGTAGGATAGACATGTGGATATTATCCAGCTGAACAAAACGTGATCCGTCTCTTAAATGTGTCTCAACCACAGACCTTATTTCCAGCTATTTTCCAAAATCCTATGGAGAAATTGCATTGCGTTTATGACGAAGGAACCGGAAGGAGTTTACTCCCGGGTTTTAGGACGCGTCACTGCGGTTCTCTATTGTCAAAGCATTTAATGTATCCATTGCTATCGGGATGTTAAGAGCATTCCATTGAATATAATAAAAAGTGTTTCTGAAGTGAATTACCTACCCCGCCTTTAACTCATCGAGCATCGCACTTAACCAACATCACTGTTTGAAAAATAAATGTTATTCTTAACTTAACAAGCAAAATGACAGCTTTATTCTTTTATATTTGATTTACTTTCTTTTGTAGCTGGAGAGGCGTTTCTAAGAGTGTTTTCCCCTCCTGCTGCATCACTCCCCCCCTGAGAGATCTTATTGGATTCCTGTGACACTGTTTATCTGAGCATGGCTCTCCTAGCACTGGTTACTGGTGGTATTATACACCAACTCCACCTTTGACTTTAAATTTAAAGGGATAGTACGGGGTCATGAGCCCGCCTCTAGTGAAGGGGAGCGGCTGCTTGTCGGGGGGTTGGGGGCTGGGCCTGGAAAACATGACCCGAGGAGCACTTTCCCGCTGATTACTCATTGACGTTTCCTGCCTCGTTGGAGACTTCTATTTGTGAGAGTCGGTGTGTTGGGCAGGGTGTCCGGCGCCACTCGTCATGTCCTCCATGGCTGTGCTGGGAGGAACAGCTGTCCGTGTTAACGAGGCCAGCGCCACGCAGACCAGCGAGGCCGAGCACCACTCCGCTCCACCAGGCCCCGGGATACGTAAACAATGACTTAATGAGAATGCGTGCCATTACTGTAATTAACACAGCTCACGTCAAGCACTGTCAGAGTTTCAAGAAGGTCTTGCATTACATCCGAAATGCTGGCATGCAATGTCCAGAGGCTCTCCCTGCAACATTCAGAAAACGCCGAGAGCATGAACACTCCCAATATAAACGGGACATAAAAAGATTACGATCCACACTGTGTAATTAAAACAACTAGCATAAATGTCATAATTCAGAACATTTCACTTGTATGTTGTTATGTTATGATCTGCTCGTAGGCTATGTCATAAAAGAAGTTGGATATCTTGCCGTTTCTTGTACTCTTTTCTGTAAAATCACTCGTCTCACTTACACATGCAGTTTGTAGCAAACAGCATGTCACCTTTACCTGCTGATTTTATTGCTTGTATTGTTAATTGTTAAAGTTAGCCAATATAGTTTTGTTACATTATATTCAGATCTAAAATTCTACAATGACAACTACATTGAATAAAGAAAACATTATAATGGTAGTAGGCCTATGCTGTTTATTTAATCTCCAAGCAGCATGGATATTCACCTCAGTCTGACCATGTTTTTCTAATTGTATTACCGTAGACACTCAAAACCTATATTGGAACTAAATCCAGGCTTTGGTAATTTCTTATTATTTTCAATCAAGAGCCAGCCATAACTGTGAGCTTTGCCAAGCTTGGGAAACTGCATCTATTCCACATCAGGTAAGTGCTACAGTCCTTTTCTGCAACTACATTTTGATATTTTTCTAATATCCGCTTTTAGCTAGGCCTATCTAACGGAGGAGCCATACACGATGTGAGACAAAACTACATACATGCCAACCTTTCCAAATCCAAAAGAGGTAGGTTTGCGCGTGGCAAATGTGCACGCCCAAATTAGGTAATCAGAAGAAATGGAACCCCAGTAATTACATGTATACACCATGTATTTAACATATTGCATACTTTTATGCATTTTTCAGAAAAAGTGGTAGTTTGGTAAACAGTGACATCAACGACATGTCTGGTCTGTAAAATGCCCAAAAAGTAAAATAATGGGAGATAAATATCCCAAAGTCTCCACATTTTATTATATTTTTAATGTGTTTCTGGTCCTCTTTCAGTTGAGACAGTGTAGATGGAGGATGTGTCAGGATGTAGAACTCTTGTGTGAACATTGGATAAAACCAGGTTCATGTTGTTGACATATTATAATCAAAGGTTTGCACACTGGATGTCTTTCAGTCGCCAACATGTGTTTTCGAGACACTGATATTAACGGGGAAATCCTGCAGGACCCAAATGCCTCGTCTCTGTTCCCTTAACTCATTTGGGAGTGATTACCCATCAGCCCCGGGGGTGCAGAGGAAAGGCAGCGTTACCCCGGTTACCCCAGAGAGGTTTCTCAATACTCAAATGTCCCCTCCTCGACTCCTATCATCGACTCCTATCCTCGAGACTTGGTGCCGCCCACAGGAGATGTGAGCGGAGGAGCCGAGGAGGGGAACCGAGGAGAGAGGAGGGGAAGCAGCAGGCGGTTAGAGAAATGAGAACTCCTCTCCTCTGAGCGGTCATTTTAAAGAGACGTCCATTAATGATGACAGGAGCAAGCCCCCAGGAAGTGCGCCGGACTCAGATGAAAATATTCGTGGTGGCCAAACGGCGGTACTACACATCCGTTAGGTTGCTGGGCCCGGAAACACTTTTCCCATTGACTTACATGGGGAAAGAGTGGTCTGTAACTCGTTGGATAATGTTTTTTGAACTAAATAAACTAGTATGAACACTTGTATAGCCCTTATTAAAAAAATTCGGTCCTCAAGTTGTAAAAATGTGCTAATAACGTTATTCTGAGAGTTATTTCCCTCTGCATTATGAACGCGCATCTAACCCACGGGACCGCGCCGCCCGGCACGTTCATGTGACGTGTTCAGCACTACATGAGTTGTACCTTTACCCATGGATGCACAATAAGAACGGACCCATATCGCCTTACTGCCATCCCACGGAGCTGTAATAATGGATATATTGCACATGTTTGCTGTAATTCATCATTTGTAAAATATTATATGGGCTGTATGATGTAAATCTTGTATTAAATAAAGTTAATATTACCGACGTAGATTAACGTTCCTGTAGCTTCTTATTGCACTTGCAATATACCATTAAAGGAGTTGAACGTTGCTGTTTGCTATTACTATAATACCACGCAGGGATAAGCCAGAGTTTACAACCTTTGCATGTGGGCACAACACGTTTTGACCCAGATTAATTAGCTATACCTATGATATCGCCCGAGGAAGTCGTCATACTTATAGTCTAGATCAGGGGTGTCAAACTCAATTTCATTGCGGGCCACATCAGAATTATGGTTGCACTCAAAGGGCCGGTTGTGACTTTAAGACTATATAAAAATATAATAAATAATGTATTATAATACATTATTGCCTCTGCATTGGATTATTATCGGATAGGATAATAACTTCATAATTAACTACGTCTGAAAGCAGAAGTCTAGGGCAAATAATTGCAAGTCTCTTCAGTGAGCATGTCACAAAACAAGATGCATTGTGGGACATGTAGTTTATGGGCAACGTGCTCCTGTAAAGTGGCATGTAACCGTATAATAAACGTATTATATTCTTTGCATGCGGGCCACATTAAATGAAGCCGCGGGCCGGATTCGGCCCCCGGGTCTTGAGTTTGACACCCCTGGTCTAGATATATAAATATATATGTGTCAAAGCTCTAATCAAATTAACAGTTGTATTAATTATACTTGTATATGTAAATATATATATATATATATATATATATATATGTATATATATATATGTATATAGCCTGTGTTGTATATTTATACACACAAATGAACAACCTTGTGTGTGTCAAATAACAAGTTGTATTGTAGTGTTTATTTTAGTGTTGTTTTATGCTTATCCACATTTTGATTTCAGAGCACAGGAGAATGCTGGGCACAACATCACGCTCAACAGTGAAGCTGGCAATGCTGAACAAAACCATCACTAAATCCTGTTACATCAGCGTAATATAAAAGTACATAACGATTGATGTCCACATTAGCATAATTACTAATGGCTCGGACGTTACACTAGCTAGCCGCTAGCTGCTAGCTGCTAACTGCCGCGGCCGCCTCGTTATTCGTTATTATCAAATCCATCATAACAATCGAGAACGCGCGGTGCTGTTACGTGTACGCAAATTCCCAACACATCAGCCGTTAGCTGTTAGCACACACTCAGAGCTCACAGCTCCTCATATCTGTTCAGAAACTGGACAAAAGTTAAACATATACAAAACACAGACTGTCTATGTCATGGTGAATACAGTCGCTGCTTTATTTATGTCTGTATGACGTTGTTGGGAGTGTGGACGGAGCAGCTATAGGTTAGTTTAGCCTGATCGATCCGCTTCCGATAGGATTTACATGGAGATACGTCCCGCCCCCTCTCCAGCGTCTTGTTGAATGACAGGAGTAAACACAGAATTAATGCTTTATTAATTCATGGTTTTTAAGGGGCTTATCTCCATGTAAATACTATGGTAGACTACCCAATATTCGCATCGCTCTAATCGCTCGAGTTTCACCGCGGCTGTCAGCTGTGTTTGCTCCTGTCATTCAAACAAGAGGCGCTGGAGAGGGGGCGGGGCGTATCTCCATGTAAATCCTATGGGATATACCAACTACAACAAAATGAACATATTTGACCGTGATTTAATTGCGATATACGTTTCAAAGTGATGCCGAAGCAACTACATACTGATAACGGTTAGTAAAAACCATGAATTAACGCTTTAACAAGTCTGCAAACAAGACGGCAGGCGAAAAGCTTTTAAAATGTGTGTTTTCTGAATGGAATCGGATCCATCAGGCTAAACTAACCTGTAGCTGCTCCGTCCACACTCACAACAACGTCATACAGACATAAATAAACCAGCGACTGTATTAGCCATGACATAGACAGTCTGTGGTTTGTACATGTTTAACTTTTGTCCAGTTTCTGAACAGATATGAGGAGCTGTGAGCTCTGAGTGTGTGCTAACGGCTGATGTGTTGGGACCATGGTTGGGACATATTGCGCTGTCGGCCGTTGACCAATCGCGAAGCGTCATTTCTTGACTGGCAGCAAAAACAACCAATCACAGTAGTGTTTCTCTGGCTGGCTCTGTCCAATCATAAACAAGAAGTGTTCTCCCTAAAGGAATACCCTTTCCGTCCAATGTGAAATGCTGTAGTGTTTTCTGAAATGCTGTGGCGTTTTCTGAAATGCTGTAGTGTTTTCTGAAATGCTGTGGTGTCTTGCACTTCAGGGCCACCGTACATATACCATACATGTTGCATACATTCACAGTAAATATTTATTCAGTATGATAGCTGTCTAACAGAAGTTAAATTCATTTCTCACTTATTCTGACAATGTACTTAACCCCAAATAAAAGAACCCAATAAAAAGAGTTGTTAAATAATAGTGAAGTCACGTTGTAATAACAATAACTCATCTCTCTCGAGTTTTATTTTTGAGCTTTGCTAAAAGCCACTGTGTCAAGTGTCCTTCCTGGGTTGCCGTCCGGAGTTCTCCAATATGGCAGACCATCTCGCACATGCACAACATGGATGTATAATAAGAACTGGATACAGTGTGGGAGGCGGGGCCTCATTCATTCCTATGAGAGTTGCTCATTAGTGCATGATGATAAAATGGCCCAACTTTTGAGAGAGCGAAACGTCACAGATTACCCGGCATGCCTGAGAAGTACCCGTATGTGCGCTCATAGCGCATGCGCAACTTTAACCAAAATGCTCGTTCACATCAAGCACGTCAATTTGCGTACACGTAACAGCACTGCGCGTTCATGACAGCATGGTAATGATTTGTTATTATGATGGATTTGATATTAACGAGGCGGTAGTTAGCAGCTAGTGGCTAGCTAGTAATTATGCTAATGTACACATCAATCGTTATGTACTTATATTACGCTGTAACAGGATCTAGTGATATCCAACAGAGCTTCATTTAGCATGAAAGAATTATTGCACTGTATATATATATACAGTGCAATAAGCTTCTTAGTGCAATAATAAGCTACAGGGACGTTAATCTAACGTCGGTAATATTAACTTTATTTAATACAATATTTACGGTACAAGATTTAATCATACAGCCCATGTAGTATAATATTTTGCAAATGATGAATTACAGCAAACATGTGCAATATATCCATTATTACAGCTCCGTGGGATGGCAGTAAGGCGATATGGGTCCGTTGTTATTGTGCATCCATGGGTAAAGATAAACGCATGTAGTGCTGAACACGTAACATGAACGTGCCGGGCGGCGCGGTCCCGTGGGTTAGATGCACGTTCATAATGCAGAGGGAAATAACTCTCAGAATAACGTTATTAGCACATTTTTGCAACTTGAGGAACGAATGTTTTTAATAAGGGCTATACAAACGTTCATACTGGGTAGTTTATTTAGTTTAAAAAAAATTATCCAACGAGTTACAGACCACTCTTTCCCAATGTAAATCAATGGGAAAAAGTGTTTCCGGGCCCAGCAACCTAAAGGAAGTGTAGTACTGCCGTTTGGCCTCAACTAATATTCTCATCAGACTCCGGCGCACTTTCTGGGGGCTTGGCCTCATCCCAATACCCCTCCTCGACTCCTGCTTTCCCTCACTCGCGTCCCTTCCTTGCATCTTAGCTCCGCCTCCGTAAGATGCGAGCAAGAGACACGAGGAGGTGACGCGAGGACAGAGGAGTCCTCAGGTATTAATTGGGATGGCCTCGTTCACTCAAACGTCACTCTTAAACGACGTCTGTTAATGATGACATGTGCACAGCTGTTCCCCTCTCGTCGGGCTTGAATAACCCCTTAGAACCGGCCCATTTCTGGTTAAATATTTATTTAAATGAATGAATCTTTCTCTTGTTAGTCAAGGAATTCAATGTATGATGGTTGGTCCTGCGTTTGTGTTACGTTTTGGTGTAAAATGTAGCCTACATTTAAATAAAAATATAATTATAGTAATGTGAAAGCCTTTTAGAAATGAATTGCACATAATAATTCCCACGGAGCTGTGAGCACTTATAGCACTTGTGACGCTTTTCCACTCATCTTCCAGTTGTCGGTTTTCCTCTGTTGAAATGGACCAGCTGTGAAGGTGGGGGCGGGGCTTTTATACGCGATTAGTGAAAACACTTCCGCGTAGTCTGCTCGCGTGTATCCTCCCTTTCGTCTCCTCCCGCACCCCTCCTCCTTCACCCCTCCTTGACTCCTCCGTGTGCATTTCAGCTATTGGGACGTCCTTCAAAATGGAGTGTCTTGATCGATTTCCGGGTCAAGTCCCGGAGGAGGGGAAGAGAGGAGTCAAGGAGGGGTATTGTGATGAGGCTACAGTACAGATCGGGCAGAGCTGCAGATCGGGTAGTGACACTCGGTCCTCGAAGTGCATTTAGAGAAATGAGATGTCCTTCAATGTGGCGCGCTGAAATTCATTTCCGGGTCACTACCGGAGGACCGAGGAGTCGAGGAGGGGAAATTTGAGTATTGAGAAACCTCTCTGGTCTGCACGTTGTTTCTCTTTCAGAAACACTGTTTGTATGATGTGATCACAGACACGCTGCAAACGGTGTCCGCCAAAAGTCGAGTGCAGTGTCTATGTAGTGTCATTTTTATTTGCTATAGTTTGGGAAGATGGAAAATCGGTAGGCGGTAGAAACATGTCAAAAGCGGTAGACTACCGCCCAAATCGGTAGGGTTGGCAGGTATGTACACATTTGAAACTCACACACTGCATGTTCACAGTGCACAATATGGCAGTGTACTGAGAAATAGCAGGAATGTAACATTGCTAGCTAGGACTGTAACACTGCGAGCTATCTAGCTAGCTAACAATGTTATCGTTCTGATAACAAATCCTTGCAGACTGCTTGGTTAACACATAAACACTAATGGTGACTTCTTTTCACACCCAGAGAGTATAGTGAAACATTTATTATATGCTGCGGGTTGTTGAGTGTGAGAAGTTCTCACCTTTTGGACGTATTGAGTAAGGTGACCAGATCTTCAAAATTAAAACCGGGGACATTTGGAGTTTTGCGGTCAATATATCATTAACATATCCAATTTTCTTCACTGTTAAAGAAAAAAGGGGGACAATTCTGGTTCAATGTAATTCGAACATTTGAACTGTTGAATACAAACAGAAGGAAGATAGCTCATATATGAGACTTCAAAGGTATTTTATTTTGAAACTGTACATCAGATTGTCCAGATTCTCTCTGAATGACTAGCTGGGGTGTCCTGCTATCACCCTGAAGTGAAATAAGTCTTTGATACTGGATATATTTTGTTTTATTCTTATCTAAAAACAGAGGGATGATAGCTAATATATGAGACTTCAAAGGTCTTTTATTTTGAAACTCTACATCAGATTGTCCTGATTCTCTCTGAGTGACTAGATGGGGTGTCCTGCTATCACCCTGGAGTGAAATAAGTCTTTGATAATTTGACAGTTTTTTATTTATTCTTGTACAAAATCAGAAGGAAGTGAAATAAGTATTTTATTGAAGTGAAATAAGTATTTAATTGACTTTGAATGACTCTTTGATTATGGACAGTTTCCATTAAATAATAATCAAAATATAGATGGACAATAGATCTAATTTGAGATTTTAAACAGCATACATTTTAAATTGTGCTTCAGAAAGTAATGTTATTTTAGGAGTGTTGTGAGATGGTGTCAACATCAATTGAAATTAGTCACCCAGTGGAAAAGTCAGATATGTCTTCATAACTGTATACTTACATTTTACATTCACTCAGTTATAATGTGGTAGTTATACGTAGTTTGTTTTAAAGTATTATTGATCACATTATATAGTACATATTTCTTAATTTAAGCTCCAGTATATATGAATATGTTTGGTGTGTTTTTTAGGTATATTTGTTATTGACCGAGTAAATGCTTTTATTTTGAAGGCAGTTTTTACAGGCCTCTACCGTAATGCATAGGATATTCGCGCACCGCAATACAACGTGCGGGCTGGCTTGACTGTGTTTTCCGAAGTGGGGGCTGGCTCGACCACAGTCTGTTTACCCAGTGTTTCCTGACATGACACGTTTTATTTCACCTTGCTATGTGTTTTTAACGTATATTAAAAAACGGGGACATTTCCGGGGACAGTTTCAACCGGGGACAGGCCAATACAAACGGGGACGTCTGGTCACCCTAGTATTGAGTACACATTTGGGTACAAGTACGAGTTGCCATACTTTGAATTTGGACACACTTTTGCATATTGACATTGAGACAAAACCCTATACATATGATGTGTTCTTTTCGCATTTTAGTCTTTAGTACAAAAGTGTGAAGAAACAGGTAAATATGGCTATGAAGAGAAATGGAGGACATGTTATACATGTGTCACAACAGGTTAAAAACCATGACACAGGGACATTTGTTCTAGGATGTTTGCCTTAAATGTTGGACTACCTAGACCCAGTGAAGAACGGCATGATGTGTGCATGGACTGCATGAATAAACTGAGCATGATGACCAATTTAGGAGAAGTGGATTACAGAAAGTGTGTTCTGACACTTCGGTTGTGACTTACTTTATAAAGGCGGCAAGCCACACTTTCCAGAGACAACTCAGTCTTTTTAAATTCAAGGTGTAGCTCCTGGATTACGATTCACTCTGTTACACTGGATTGGCTTTATGCCTCTGTTGATCTGTGATGACTTAAACAAAATGAAAATATAGGCTATGTAGTGTGGATAAAGGAAAAATATACAGTATGTGAACTGATTCTCTCGGCTTTGTCACTTTGTACTGTTACTGTATGAGAATGTAACATAGTCAGTTGGAGCAGTTTTTGCATGGAGGCAACATTATTAACAGTTAATCATGAAGGGAGGTTGTCAGCGGGGGTGGTTGCAGTTTTCATAATGGCCTAATTTCCAGCAATCGCAGACTAATTATCTGCATTCAGAATGGTTGTGAATTCTCTTTGTGACTATGGGGGAAGTTTTAATAAAGAGTTTATAGTGCAGGGTTGAGTCGTTGGGTTATATGTTTAGAAAACACCATAAGCCATAACTGCGCCATAAAGCTGTGCCATAACTGCGCCATAATTAAAAAGGTATATTCTTATTAGAAGCCTGTTTCATGCTAATGCTACCAGCAGGCATTGTGCTGTTGTGGATACATTACAAATAATTACAAGGATTAGCTTTTACTTTACCGATTTACTCTAATGTTTGAAGTTAAGCAATATACTTTAAAGTGACATACCTAAAATAGCTTGTGCTGCGGGTATATTAAATGACTTGCAACATTAGAATATAACAGCTTAGAAATCTGACAAAGCACTAGATAAAAACGTTTGACTGAATTAACATTACTCCTGTTCTGGCTGCCTTACACTGGCTCCCTATAGAACAGGATAGAATTTAAAATTCTTCTTCTCGCCTACAAAGCCCTTAATGGGCAGGCGCCATCTTACCTTAAAGAACTCAGTATACCCTACTGTCCTACTAGGGCATTGCGTTCCAAGAATGCAGGGTTGTTGGTTGTTCCTAGAGTCTCTAAAAGTACAATGGGAGCCAGAGCCTTTTCTTATCAAGCTCCACATTTGTGGAATCAGCTTCCAGTTTGTGTTCGGGCGGCAGACACCCTATCCGTTTTTAAGAGTGCGCTTAAGACCTTCCTTTTTGATAAAGCTTATAGTTAGGGCTGATTAGATTCAGCCCCTAGTTTTGCTGATATAGGCTTAGTTTGTCGGGGGACATCTTACTTCTTCCTTCTCTCTGTCTATACCTGTGTACTCTCATGTTCCGATTAACCCAGCTTCCCCAAATTTCTTTCTTTTTGGTGTCTATATACGCTGGGATCCGGAGTCATGGATGATCCTGCGGTCCTGTGTCCTGCATCGCGAGCCCTGGATCTTGAGTCGTGGCTGTGGTCCTGGATCATAAGTCCTGGATGGATATCCTCGTGGATTCATCTTCCTATTATACACACATGCATTTCCAAACATTTGGACTACCTATGTTGCAAATGTATTATCTTTTCAATTTACAAACGGCATCTATTGCACGTCTGTCCGTCCTGGGAGAGGTTTCTCCCATTTTTCCCTTTAAAACTGTGGGTTTTCTCCGGAAGTTTTTCCTTGTACGATGTGAGGGTCTAAGGACAGAGGGTGTCGTATTGTCATACTGATATTCTGTACAAACTGTGAAGACCACTGAGACAAATGTAACATTTGTGATATTGGGCTATATAAATAAACATTGATTGATTGATTGATTAAAAAGAAAGATAATCTTTTAAATTACACAGGTATCATGATTATTAAGTGTTTTATTATTTTAAGCTATTATTAATGTAAACATAGCAACTATTCTGTTGACTTTAGCAACTGAAAACTGATGGCTGGTTCCCTCTTCTAGAATGTATTTTTGTACCCTATATTATAATAATGCCATATTCTCAAAGAGATACTATTATGATGTATATTTTTCCAGAATTCTTCCACACACTTAAATCATTATTCTCCCTCTTACTGACTTTCTGACCCTGACTGGTCAGAAAGTCTGCCATTGGTCCTCCTGAGCTCTACATATGATTTAAGGGCAATAGCAAGGCAAGGCAAGTTTATTTATATAGCACCTTTTAACACAAGGCAATTCAAAGTGCTTTACAAAAATGAAAGACATTAAGAAAATGGCATTTAAAAACAGTCATTAAAAAGCAAAGATAATAAAATAAACATTAAAAGAAAAAATGCATGAATAAAAGTAGTAAATGTCATGTTTTCTATATTTTTCGAGTGAACCACTGGACCACTGGACCACTCCAGTGGTTCACTGGACTGGACAACAAATGCAGCATTTAGAAGTGTAGCGCATTTGCACCTGTCGGCTTCCATACTTTACAGTGTAAACAGTGCCGTGAGAAAATGTAGTTTTGCTGTTTACCAAATCTGTGGATCTGAGGAGTTTGTGGGGTATACAGTATGGCCTAACACTATGGTGACACAATACATATCATGATACACGTGTTACAATTAAAATGGTTTAAATGTAGCTTACAAAACTAAGGATGAGTATTCCCATTTTTATATTATAAATCACCATTTTACATTATTTTATTAACTTTTATCCAAAGCATAGTACATAAACTTCAATACTGTACTACATGCTAACAGGAGTAATTGGGAGTTAAGTGTCCTGCCCAAGGACCCTTCAACATGTTGACTGCAGGGGCTGGAATCGAACCACTGACCCTCTGATTTGACACATGTTTCGCCTCATGCCACAGTAAGCCAATGACAAGTGAATTAACTCATCAGCTTAAGTAGATCATACGATGGGGATAGAAGGACAGGAAGTGTCATATGTGGACCTCGAGAAAAGACTTCCCAAACAAAATACCCCAAACAAATCAATTATAATAATTGAGTGAGGACTAAACGAATCCCAAACTCCTAACCCTAATCATTACAATCGTTTATCTGGTCCTGAATCCAAACTCAAGCCTAAAATGAACGCTCAAATAGCTTCATGCAGAACTGAGTGCAATCACCATCATGGAAAACATATCTTGACTCTGAACACATGGATTCTAACACACACCACACACACCACATGCACAGCCTTGAATGGAGCAGTGTGTGTCAACACTTGATGACTGTGCAGCTCTCAGTCGCTGCTGTATATATTGTGTCTTTTTAATTAGTGTTGAATTATTGAGGCTTACACAGACTGTGTTTGCTTTAGGTTGTGGGGGTGATTGAGCCAGAGAGAGGGGGGGGGGGGGGGGGCGGCCTCATTTTCCTCATTGAGCTTCTTCGTGCATAGTCCCTCTATGCCCTTTTCCACTTTTCTATCTGAGACATGAGTTTGTGTTTTTGGCCTTTGGTCGTAAATGAAAACGTGACACAGCTTGTCTGAAAGTTTACATTTTGCTCTGTCTGTATTTCACCAAATATAATTAGCTATCAGGGGAGGGTAAAACAGTGTTCGGCAGTCCGGTTCACACCTAGAACCGGTGTTTTCATCACTTTTTTATTGTGTTTATAACAATGGCTGAAATGTGTGAAAGGACGAATATCCTATTCTGTTCTGTGGGACGGAGGTCTCTATCTCTCATTTGCTTTATCTCTCTCCCTTTCCCCCCCTCACATTCTTCCCTTCAGAGAAAACAGGGCTCCGCATTAATGAGTCAATGCGGAGCTGTATTATGTTTAATTAGGTAGTTTATATAATGAGGTGTTCATTTCTAATGGAGGGACATGCTGTGAGCAGCACATCTGCAAGAATAACTCAGGCAATCAGCAGCACGAGGACCCATGGAACTGCAAATGAGACTTACTTACTCAGAAATGAATTATGTCTCAGTGCCTTTTCCAAAGCCAATTAATTAAATCCACTGGCATGAAGGTCTTTTTCTTAATTTCATGTACCATTAGCATAATAAACACAATTTGAGTTAGCACAATGTGATCAGTTTAATGGATGCTATTTATTTTACTTTATTATTTAAAGCTCTGGTAATGGGGGGGGAGAAACATAAATATATCTCCATGGCTCCCTCTGAGAAAAACTCCCATGATGCCTAGCGTGGCCACAGATGCTCATTCCATACATTTTGTAGAGTGGAAAGGTGTTGCATGGTGTAATGTCAGGACTGGACTGAGCTTCAGTGTAAACTCAGTCCAGGTTTCACATTCATTAAAAAGATCCTGCATTCTTATATGTCACACTCTCCTTACTCATAATGTGAACGTATCCAGCGTGGTTTTTCTGATAAGTGAGAAGAGAATTAGGATTTGGAGGCATTTACACACACACACACACACACACACACACACACACACACACACACACACACACACACACACACACACACACACACACACACACACACACACACACACACACACACACACACACACACACACACACACACACACACACACACACACACTGTTTGAGGTGTAAGTGCAATTCGCAGCGGCAGGAGTCCTGCACCTTCATTAAAACAATACAAGGACTTAATGTATGGCAGTGGATTTGTTCTGACCTTAAAGCGATACCCTAGAGGTGAGATATGATTAGCGTTATTGTTGAGGACAGGTACATCATTATCTCAATGTACCTCGACCATTGCCAAGTTCCAGAGCCGTGCTCCATCCTCTGACTCGGGCACTAGCACAAGACATCATCTCTTCTCCGGAGCAGAAATGCACTTAATCATCTACTCAAGTTTCAGGGTCTGGCCCCGAGTGCTCTGTGTCGAGTGGAACTACGTTAGCGGCTCGGCAGGAATCTGCAGCCGTGTTTTAAGTTCCCAAATTAATTGCCAAATGGATTAGGAGGTATGGAGTGTCCTACTTTACTGGGACGGAGCAATCATTTCAATTGTGCCAGGTAAGGACAAGGAGAAGTTGTATTTCAGGAGAATGTGTTTTTTTTCTTATACATCTTTTATTGCCCCAAATACTGTGAACCCCCGCCGCCCCCGAAATGAACATGAAACAGCTGTGTGTTACCATGACAACTCTTTGTGCAAAGATGCAAAGAAAGGACGGTGTTTTAGAAGGGAAGTCTTTAAAATAGACTCTCATTTGGGACAATGTAAGTGACCAAGAGTCATGCCGTTACTTTGCCATACCTCATCGTAATGGACATTAAAGTGGGGTGATTGAAGGAGAACGGCTCCATGTGTCAAGTGTTGAGTGAAAAACACATGACACCAAAACCCATTAGTGTCCTCTGGAGAGACAATGCCCAGAACTCCCCCCCCCCCCTCCTCCTCCTCGCTCCAGACTCGGGGTGCTGTTTCTGTCAAAAGACACTCTCTCTGCGTCAGATAAAAGGCCTCTCGATTAGCCATGGGGTTGAACTGTTGAACTGTGCTTCATTCCACTTTCACTTTTTCGTGAAAATTAGGACTTCAAATGATGTCAAAGTCTGGCGAAATGGAAGTGAGGTGAATACATCTCAGAAACTCAGGATTTCATCCAATTATCTTTTAGTTAAAAGAACATTTTATTTGAAATACTGATGCTCAGAGTTGGTTTGCCTTGATCCAATTGCCTAAATTCAAATGAGTTCTTTAAAAGAGGCCCTATTTTGCTTTTTAGGGTTTTCTCTTTCCTGTAGTGTAGGTTTTTGTGCGGTCTGCAAAGGCTAAAACCCCTGTGTTCCCTCCAGAGGGAGTTTTCTTGCCTGAAACACCTCCGTTGTTCTCCTTTGTTTACTTCCAGAACATAGTGACATCACTATGTTACACTTGCACTTCTATTGGCTAGCGCTCCAGCACATTGTACGTGATAGGCTAAGGGGTGGGACATCTCTAAGCAGTTCACCAATCTCAACAGAGCCAGCCAGCTAACCAATCAGAGCAGACGGGGCTCTGGTTTCAGACAGAGGGTGAAAAGAGGTGCTGCAGCAGGCAGTATGAGAACAATAAAGAGCTTTTTGAACATTAAAGCATGGAGACATGTCCCAGTAGAGACACTACATACTGATATACACCTGAACATCAGCAGGAGAGGACTCTTTAAAGTAGAGACACTACATACTGATATACACCTGAACATCAGCAGGAGAGGACTCTTTAAAGTACAGACACTACATACTGATATACACCTGAACATCAACAGGAGAGGACTCTTTAAAGTAGAGACACTACATACTGATATACACCTGAACATCAGCTGGAGAGGACTCTTTAAAGTAGAGACACTACATACTGATATACACCTGACCATCAACAGGAGAGGACTATTTAAAGTAGAGACACTCCATACTGATATACACCTGAACATCAGCAGGAGAGGACTCTTTAAAGTAGAGACACTACATACACCTGAACATCAGCAGGATAGGACTCTTTAAAGTAGAGACACTACATACTGATATACACCTGAACATCAGCAGGAGAGGACTCTTTAAAGTAGAGACACAACATACTGATATACACCTGAACATCAGCAGGAGAGGACTCTTTAAAGTAGAGACACTACATACTGATATACACCTGAACATCAGCAGGAGAGGACTCTTTAAAGTAGAGACACTACATACACCTGAACATCAGCAGGAGAGGACTCTTTAAAGTAGAGACACTACATACTGATATACACCTGAACAGCAGCAGGAGAGGACTCTTTAAAGTAGAGACACTACATACTGATATACACCTGAACATCAGCAGGAGAGGACTCTTTAAAGTAGAGTCACTACATACTGATATATACCTGAACATCAGCAGGAGAGGACTCTTTAAAGTAGAGACACTACTGATATACACCTGAACATCAGCAGGAGAGGACTCTTTAAAGTAGAGACACTACATACTGATATACACCTGAACATCAGCAGGAGAGGACTCTTTAAAGTAGAGACACTACATACTGATATACACCTGAACAACAGCAGGAGAGGACTCTTTAAAGTAGAGTCACTACATACTGATATACACCTGAACATCAGCAGGAGAGGATTCTTTAAAGTAGAGACACTATTGATATGAACCTGAACATCAGCAGGAGAGGACTCTTTAAAGTAGAGACACTACATACTGATATACACCTGAACATCAGCAGGAGAGGACTCTTTAAAGTAGAGACACAACACACTGATAAACACCTGAACATCAGCCTTAGAGGACTCTTTAAAGTAGAGACACTACACACTGATATACAACTGAACATCAGCAGGAGAGGACTCTTTAAAGTAGAGACACTACATACTGATATACACCTGAACATCAGCAGGCGAGGACTCTTTAAAGTAGAAACACTACATACTGATATACACCTGAACATCAGCAGGAGAGGACTCTTTAAAGTAGAGACACTACATACTGATATACACCTGAACATCAGCAGGAGAGGACTCTTTAAAGTAGAGACACTACATACTGATATACACCTGAACATCAGCAGGAGAGGACTCTTTAAAGTAGAGACACTACACACTGATATACACCTGAACATCAGCAGGAGAGGACTCTTTAAAGTAGAGACACTACATACTGATATACACCTGAACATCAGCAGGAGAGGACTCTTTAAAGTACAGACACTACATACTGATATACACCTGAACATCAACAGGAGAGGACTCTTTAAAGTAGAGACACTACATACTGATATACACCTGAACATCAGCTGGAGAGGACTCTTTAAAGTAGAGACACTACATACTGATATACACCTGACCATCAACAGGAGAGGACTCTTTAAAGTAGAGACACTCCATACTGATATACACCTGAACATCAGCAGGAGAGGACTCTTTAAAGTAGAGACACTACATACACCTGAACATCAGCAGGATAGGACTCTTTAAAGTAGAGACACTACATACTGATATACACCTGAACATCAGCAGGAGAGGACTCTTTAAAGTAGAGACACAACATACTGATATACACCTGAACATCAGCAGGAGAGGACTCTTTAAAGTAGAGACACTACATACTGATATACACCTGAACATCAGCAGGAGAGGACTCTTTAAAGTAGAGACACTACATACACCTGAACATCAGCAGGAGAGGACTCTTTAAAGTAGAGACACTACATACTGATATACACCTGAACATCAGCAGGAGAGGACTCTTTAAAGTAGAGACACTACATACTGATATACACCTGAACATCAGCAGGAGAGGACTCTTTAAAGTAGAGTCACTACATACTGATATATACCTGAACATCAGCAGGAGAGGACTCTTTAAAGTAGAGACACTACTGATATACACCTGAACATCAGCAGGAGAGGACTCTTTAAAGTAGAGACACTACATACTGATATACACCTGAACATCAGCAGGAGAGGACTCTTTAAAGTAGAGTCACTACATACTGATATACACCTGAACATCAGCAGGAGAGGATTCTTTAAAGTAGAGACACTATTGATATGAACCTGAACATCAGCAGGAGAGGACTCTTTAAAGTAGAGACACTCCATACTGATATACACCTGAACATCAGCAGGAGAGGACTCTTTAAAGTAGAGACACTACATACACCTGAACATCAGCAGGATAGGACTCTTTAAAGTAGAGACACTACATACTGATATACACCTGAACATCAGCAGGAGAGGACTCTTTAAAGTAGAGACACAACATACTGATATACACCTGAACATCAGCAGGAGAGGACTCTTTAAAGTAGAGACACTACATACTGATATACACCTGAACATCAGCAGGAGAGGACTCTTTAAAGTAGAGACACTACATACACCTGAACATCAGCAGGAGAGGACTCTTTAAAGTAGAGACACTACATACTGATATACACCTGAACAGCAGCAGGAGAGGACTCTTTAAAGTAGAGACACTACATACTGATATACACCTGAACATCAGCAGGAGAGGACTCTTTAAAGTAGAGTCACTACATACTGATATATACCTGAACATCAGCAGGAGAGGACTCTTTAAAGTAGAGACACTACTGATATACACCTGAACATCAGCAGGAGAGGACTCTTTAAAGTAGAGACACTACATACTGATATACACCTGAACATCAGCAGGAGAGGACTCTTTAAAGTAGAGACACTACATACTGATATACACCTGAACAACAGCAGGAGAGGACTCTTTAAAGTAGAGTCACTACATACTGATATACACCTGAACATCAGCAGGAGAGGATTCTTTAAAGTAGAGACACTATTGATATGAACCTGAACATCAGCAGGAGAGGACTCTTTAAAGTAGAGACACTACATACTGATATACACCTGAACATCAGCAGGAGAGGACTCTTTAAAGTAGAGACACAACACACTGATAAACACCTGAACATCAGCCTTAGAGGACTCTTTAAAGTAGAGACACTACACACTGATATACAACTGAACATCAGCAGGAGAGGACTCTTTAAAGTAGAGACACTACATACTGATATACACCTGAACATCAGCAGGCGAGGACTCTTTAAAGTAGAAACACTACATACTGATATACACCTGAACATCAGCAGGAGAGGACTCTTTAAAGTAGAGACACTACATACTGATATACACCTGAACATCAGCAGGAGAGGACTCTTTAAAGTAGAGACACTACATACTGATATACACCTGAACATCAGCAGGAGAGGACTCTTTAAAGTAGAGACACTACACACTGATATACACCTGAACATCAGCAGGAGAGGACTCTTTAAAGTAGAGACACTACATACTGATATACACCTGAACATCAGCAGGAGAGGACTCTTTAAAGTACAGACACTACATACTGATATACACCTGAACATCAACAGGAGAGGACTCTTTAAAGTAGAGACACTACATACTGATATACACCTGAACATCAGCTGGAGAGGACTCTTTAAAGTAGAGACACTACATACTGATATACACCTGACCATCAACAGGAGAGGACTCTTTAAAGTAGAGACACTCCATACTGATATACACCTGAACATCAGCAGGAGAGGACTCTTTAAAGTAGAGACACTACATACACCTGAACATCAGCAGGATAGGACTCTTTAAAGTAGAGACACTACATACTGATATACACCTGAACATCAGCAGGAGAGGACTCTTTAAAGTAGAGACACAACATACTGATATACACCTGAACATCAGCAGGAGAGGACTCTTTAAAGTAGAGACACTACATACTGATATACACCTGAACATCAGCAGGAGAGGACTCTTTAAAGTAGAGACACTACATAAACCTGAACATCAGCAGGAGAGGACTCTTTAAAGTAGAGACACTACATACTGATATACACCTGAACATCAGCAGGAGAGGACTCTTTAAAGTAGAGACACTACATACTGATATACACCTGAACATCAGCAGGAGAGGACTCTTTAAAGTAGAGTCACTACATACTGATATATACCTGAACATCAGCAGGAGAGGACTCTTTAAAGTAGAGACACTACTGATATACACCTGAACATCAGCAGGAGAGGACTCTTTAAAGTAGAGACACTACATACTGATATACACCTGAACATCAGCAGGAGAGGACTCTTTAAAGTAGAGTCACTACATACTGATATACACCTGAACATCAGCAGGAGAGGATTCTTTAAAGTAGAGACACTATTGATATGAACCTGAACATCAGCAGGAGAGGACTCTTTAAAGTAGAGACACTACATACTGATATACACCTGAACATCAGCAGGAGAGGACTCTTTAAAGTAGAGACACTACATAAACCTGAACATCAGCAGGAGAGGACTCTTTAAAGTAGAGACACTACATACTGATATACACCTGAACATCAGCAGGAGAGGACTCTTTAAAGTAGAGACACTACATACTGATATACACCTGAACATCAGCAGGAGAGGACTCTTTAAAGTAGAGTCACTACATACTGATATATACCTGAACATCAGCAGGAGAGGACTCTTTAAAGTAGAGACACTACTGATATACACCTGAACATCAGCAGGAGAGGACTCTTTAAAGTAGAGACACTACATACTGATATACACCTGAACATCAGCAGGAGAGGACTCTTTAAAGTAGAGTCACTACATACTGATATACACCTGAACATCAGCAGGAGAGGATTCTTTAAAGTAGAGACACTATTGATATGAACCTGAACATCAGCAGGAGAGGACTCTTTAAAGTAGAGACACTACATACTGATATACACCTGAACATCAGCAGGAGAGGACTCTTTAAAGTAGAGACACTACACACTGATATACACCTGAACAACAGCAGGAGAGGACTCTTTACAGTAGAGACACTACATACTGATATACACCTGAACATCAGCAGGAGAGGACTCTTTAAAGTAGAGACACTACATACTGATATACACCTGAACATCAGCAGGAGAGGACTCTTTAAAGTAGAGACACTACATACTGATA
Organism: Pogonophryne albipinna; assembly: GCA_028583405.1. Taxonomy (NCBI): domain Eukaryota; kingdom Metazoa; phylum Chordata; class Actinopteri; order Perciformes; family Artedidraconidae; genus Pogonophryne; species Pogonophryne albipinna. Next base: position 4,413,548 of record CM053246.1, read on the forward strand.
TACACCTGAACATCAGCAGGAGAGGACTCTTTAAAGTAGAGACACTACACACTGATAAACACCTGAACATCAGCCTTAGAGGACTCTTTAAAGTAGAGACACTACACACTGATATACACCTGAACATCAGCAGGAGAGGACTCTTTAAAGTAGAGACACTACATACTGATATACACCTGAACATCAGCAGGCGAGGACTCTTTAAAGTAGAAACACTACATACTGATATACACCTGAACATCAGCAGGAGAGGACTCTTTAAAGTAGAGACACTACATACTGATATACACCTGAACATCAGCAGGAGAGGACTCTTTAAAGTAGAGACACTACATACTGATATACACCTGAACATCAGCAGGAGAGGACTCTTTAAAGTAGAGACACTACACACTGATATACACCTGAACATCAGCAGGAGAGGACTCTTTAAAGTAGAGACACTACATACTGATATACACCTGAACATCAGCAGGAGAGGACTCTTTAAAGTAGAGACACTACATACTGATATACACCTGAACATCAGCAGGAGAGGACTCTTTAAAGTAGTGACACTAAATACTGATATACACCTGAACATTAGCAGGAGAGGACTCTTTAAAGTAGAGACACTACATACTGATATACACCTGAACATCAGCAGGAGAGGACTCTTTAAAGTAGTGACACTATATACTGATATACACCTGAACATCAGCAGGAGAGGACTCTTTAAAGTAGAGACACTACATACTGATATGAATCTGAAATTAGCACAATATGTCCTGTTTAAAAGTAAATACAACCGCAATTATTTTTATTTTAACTGGTAATCATTTGGGTTATTGGAATCTATTCATCTTTCTGGCTGCCTGTGTGTGTATTATTTTGTCAACTGAAGTATACAAATATTTTTAGCACATCACAAAAGCTGCCTCCACTTTTACAATATATTGCAACTTTTGTCAACTGATAAACAAAGACAGCATTAATTTCATACGGACAAATGGGCAAAGACTTTAATTACAATTTGAATTCTCAGTCTTTTTCAACGACCTGCATCCATCAGTTTAACACACATTGTTTCTCCTGACTAATTACACGTTTCCTGTCCGCTGTTTTTCGTTACACTCCTCAGGTATCTCTTCTGCTCCAAGTTGTATGTGATTATTATTATCCTGGACAAGGCGGCTGACCCTGTTAGTGTCTGGGCTCTGAATAGAGTAACTGACATCATCACATTCACACACACACACACACACACACACACACACACACACACACACACACACACACACACACACACACACACACACACACACACACACACACACACACACACACACACACAAGTTGATTGTTTACCTTAAACAGTTACTGTTATGCAGCTAAATCTAAACTTACTTTTACAACACGCAATGGATGCAGTCAGTTACCTTTTTCTTGGAAATAGGTCTCTCCTCTTCGTCCAGATGCACAAAGCATGAAGCCAGAAATGGGCGTAGGTACAAGAACAATCTGGATCATGTAGGGCGGTTGTGGATCAGTGGATAGTGTGCTGGACTTCAAATCAGGGGGTAGCAAGTTTGAGTCCCACTGCAGTCAGCATGTCATTGTGTCCCTGAGACACTTTACCCCAAATGGCTCCTGTGGGGATTGTCCACCGTATTGAGTATGTAAGTCGCTTTGGATAAAAGCGTCTAACAAGTGACATGTGATGATGATGTAGGGCCCGCCTTCGATTGCTCCATCATAGTCTGTTTCAGTCATAGGAATGTAGGGGAAATACCTCTGGATTTGGCTGTTAGCGCATTTTACAACTTTAAGACCCTAATGATTTGAATAAGTGTTCGTACTGGGTAGTTGATTAGGTAAAGAAAAAACAACCCTGTCTCCTAAAAATTACGTTCCCAGCTAGAAACGTATTTTCTCCCACGTTACGTTCGTTATGAACGTATCTGAAATACGTTTATTTTCTACATATCTTCTAGAAACATATTTTCTCCCACGTTACGTTTATTATGAACGTATCTTAAATACGTTTATTTTCTACATATCTTTGCCATTTATTGTCTTGCTTATAATAATGATAATAGTCATTTATAAATATCATTTTAGAGCACACATTTGAAATCAGTAGGCGAGGCTGTAATTTCTCCAGCTGTTACTCTCACGCGCGAGACAGAAAATAATAGTTTTTAACATGCCAAAAAGCTGCTGTGTCGTTTATTGCACCTCAAACATTAAAACAAATCCAGAGTTACGTGTTTCTGTACTTCCTCTAAGAAGAAAGGACAGTAACAGAAGATCTCTGTGGCTTCAGGCTTGATCGCCGTTCAAATGGCAGCGTTGGTTTCCCCAAAAGTGGGCGGGGCTGTAAAGTGACGTAGATTTTACTCTCATCTATTATTCAAAACCATTCTACTTATTCTAACGTAAATTACATGCCAGTGTTTTAACTTTTTATTTTAAATCGTATAATGTCGGACTTTTTTTTCCATCTGTGAGGAAAAGAAATGGGGCTTAGAGCCTCAAAATACTGAAATCTGTATTTTTGAAAATCTTTTTTTCCTTCTAATTTGTTATTCTTTTCTAAATAACACACTGTTATTTACTCAACAATAACACACAATTATCCTTGTTTTTATTTATTCGTTTAATTCTATAATCTTGGGCTTTTTAGCCGTAAATAAAGTCACCGGAAACAGACGTAGGCCTATAAGGGACATTTCGAGCGATACACACCACAAACCCACTGAACAGATTACCCAAGATCCTCAGTTTGAAGCTCGTTGATTGGATGTTTTAGCCGCAATGCATGTTGGGATATGATGTTAATGCGATATGATATCCGAAAACATTTTACAAAAACACATCTGCCGTAGTTCATTATTTATAGAGCCCTGATGAGAAGACTTCTGGACAAACAGGAGAACTACCGCCAAAACTGAATATGTGACGTGGATCATAAATATATCAACAATTAAACAACATCTTGCATTTCTTTTCATAAAATACGTCTCCTTGCAGTATCAATAGTAATTCGGCTGACTTTTATATTTGATCCAATTGGTAGATAGGTTATATTTACACCATAACGGTGCATAGCTGATAGAAAAGGACATGTAGTTTTAAAGATATTTCTGATTTTCTTTGAATCAGGGTTTCCGTTAGCTGGTATTTACCGGTGGTTAGCTGGTCAAATTGAATAAAAACCGGTAAATTCAAAATCTGCCGGTCAAAATGTCCGATGCTCCGATCGATTGGCCGCCGATCATTATCGGCCGATATTCACTCTTAATAGCTTGATCTGTGCTCTCTATAGGCCGATCAGGAGAGCTGGGTCTGATCGATATGGACGTAAACGCGAGTGAAGTGTAACCGGACGTGAGAGAGAGATCAGATCAGCTGCTGAGTCTGACCTGAAGCCCCGCCCACTGTTTAGCGCGCTGCATGAGAAACTGACGGGCTGTCAGGAGAGAGAGGGAGGGAGAGGAAGAGAGAGGATCCGTTTCTCCCGTGTTATTATTCAAAGTTAATTTAACCTTTTGAATAATGTACTTTATCTACTACAAGTAGTTTCTTTGAATGTAATAATGATGTTGTTTGTTGTTTGTGGAATCATTTATTGAAAAATGAATCTGAATTTTTCGATCTGTTACGATTATAAACTGAAGCAATATAAAAATGACTCCCATTAACTGAGTTTTAAACATCAGCATATCCGGTCCTAGTCCGGTAATTACCTGCTAACGGAAACTCTGTTACACAATTCTTCTTCTTATTATTGAAACATGACCGGTAAGTTTCAAATGTGTCCGGTAAAATAAATTCTGTTCGGACATTTGACCGGCGAGAAAAAATCCTAGCGGAAACCCTGCTTTGAATATAAGAATGTAAATACTGAGTTGAGAGAATAGTCAGGGGATTTGGGTGATGGGAGACACATCTATGGAATCAGAATTTCAATAGCTTACCATTAAATGACAGATATGCCTTTCTGTCTGTGATGTTTTACAAATCAGATATTAATGTGTAGAAGTAAAACATGAGAAATAGTATAGCAATATCCTGTAAAATTATTTAAAAACATGAATAAAACTACACATCTTCAGATGTTAGACATACACAAGTGTCCTACACTAATAATACAAAGTTATTATTAGTATGCTGTGTGTACCTTGTGTGCACCGCCTAGTGGTTAAAGCACGTTATTGAATTATTTTTGTTGAATAATGTTATTTTTGTTGAATAATGTTATTTGATGAAAAAAATATTAAGAGTACATACTTTCATAGGGGGAAAGTAGAAGGTCAATGATAGAAATATAGAATATAAAAAATCAAGAAGATACTATCTGTTGATGATCTCTACAATAAAACAGTTTAGTGCTGGATGCACAAAGATATTAATAGGAGGATGTGCAAAACAGACAAACTAATTAACCTTTATTAACACATTAAAGAATACTTTAGGTTAAGGTCTTCTTTCAAATAAGAAAAAAGCTTTGGGGGTATCTATCTACAGATAAATATTAAGCCTGACAAAGTACTTAACGTCTAATATATTTATTTCCTGCAATGTTAACTATGTTGAAGCACTTATTTTAACTGATATTATACACATTAATTATACTCTTATGTATGTAGATAGTATAAGAAATGTGCAGAATGACAGTTTAATGGTGGAGGTACACACATATTGATAGATGTCTTGTAATGCACTGTTGAGGAACATGTGACCCAAGTTTTTCATTCATTGCATAACTACACTAGTTGTGTATATGATATGTCAATAAACCTTAGAACATCTTGAAATCTTGAAAGGGATGTGCAAAATAGCAATTATATACAGTTTTTAATTAACTATTAGTAGAGAATAACGAGTAATGAATATACTGTATAGAGATCTGCAGATAAATGTTTAGTCTTCTCAAGCACCAACTATCAAATATCTCTCCTGATTGTTGGCACTTGACAATCACCTTCCCTGAATTTTACTCAGGTGTAACTAAAGTCTGCTTTAAGGGTTGTTTATATTTCACATCATTAATCAGAATCTGCAAAGTAACTCAAATAAATGTAGTGGAGTAAAAATACCAGGTTAACCTCTGAATTGTAGTGGAGTAGAATTACAAAGTAACAATGAGCTGTCATGTGGGTATATATTAATGCTGCCCATTATGGATACAAGCGATTTTCACCCATGTAGTAATTACATGTTTTAAATTTGTACACACCAATGTGTTTCCTGTCGCCTAAACCTCCAGGGCTGTACATAGTTTAATACTGTCAACTTCTAATTTTGGGAAAAACGAAAACGTCTTTTAAAACTACAATTCCCAGTAGAGACGTGCCATAGAGAACATTTTGCGAAACACAATAGCCAGCATGTGTAGTTCTGGGGGGGGCGTTCGAGTCCAGTTTTGAATAGTCTGCCGTGGTTTCGTTCCATTTCAAAGAGCTTGACGCTCGGCGTAACCTTGGCGCACTGCCACTCCAACATCCAATCCCAGAGCTTGAAGATTAATCACAGGGTTTGTCAACGGGACTGTAGTCCCAAACGATAGCTGGGGATTATGGGTAGTGTAGTGTCTTCGGCCATCCTAAACTGATTTTTTTTTCGGATAAAATATTGCATTCACAACACCACATCTGGCGTCACAGAGATCTTCTGTTACTGTCCTTTCTTCTTAGAGGAAGTACAGAAACACGTAACTCTGGATTTGTTTTAATGTTTGAGGTGCAATAAACGACAGCAGCTTTTTGGCATGTTAAAACTATTATGTTCTGCCTCGCTCATGAGAGTAACAGCTGGCGAAATTACAGCCTCGCCTACTGATTTCAAATGTGTGCTCTAAAATGATATTTATAAATGACTATTATCATTATTATAAGCAAGACAATAAATGGCAAAGATATGTAGAAAATAAATGTATTTAAGATACGTGCATAAGAAACGTTGCGTGGGAGAAAATACGTTTCAAGCTAAACGTAATTGAGAATGCAGTTTAGTTCTGTGGGAACGTAATTTTTAGGAAACAGGGTTGAGAAAAAAATGATCTGCGGATTTACAGATCTGTCGGATCAGGGCAGAGTACCTTTATTCCAGCTGCAGGGTGCCATCATGTGTTTTAACATCCTCTATTAAGAATGTTTGACACAAAAAGCGGCGTACGAGGATCAATAACGGAGTTATGTACTAATATTACCCGAGAGTCGTGAAGTCATTGAGCGGCGCCAGGAGCTCACAGCTAATGACTGAAGATCAATGAGCAGAAACTGGCCTGTGGTTTGTTTCAGTGTGGTGTTTACCATACAACAGCTGACACTTCACTCAGGGGGGGAGGGGACAGGACAGGCTCTGGAAAAGGATCTGATGGCTGTGGTTTTAGCTGCTAATTACATCTATAGCTACATGACAAACCTGAATATATTAATAAAGCAAGACAGTCAGCTTTAGTGATACTATTCACATTTATCATCAATATTTAGGGTTTCCCCAAACAATTCTAGATGAATCCTAGGTGGACTTCTGAGACAGGTAACTGACATTATCCCCCGTCAGAAACTTTTTGAAGCTAATATTCATCAATCTCCTGTACTTTTAGAGCAAAATGAAGAGGTTAAAATAATGAAAAGCTTGATGATTATTTTATGATCTATGAACACTTGATTGTATAGAATACATATACCAATGTAATCTACGGCCCCCAATCTTGTATCGCCTTTTTAAAATATTTATTTTTTCTTATGGTGGCGGTATTATATCTCAATATTAGAAAACAAAACAGGATTAGCCTCTCAAAAACCTAAAAAATAAAAAGACATTCAAAGTAATAACAAAAACAATGGGTTTATTTGATCCACATAAGGATACGAATCAGCTAAAGGCCTACTTGTTGAAATGTAGTTATTCAGTCAATTGTAATGTGATTCATTCTCAGACTAAACTGTTGTCTGTCGGTTGTTTAAAATGTGGGTCAACTTTATTGCTGAAAAACCTGAATCTACATATACTCTCCACCTCAATCATTTGTGTACAGACTGAATTAGGAAGCTAGAAAGAATGAGCCCGCATTTTAAATCAAATCCAGCTTCTCTTTAACTTCTCCCTCACGACTCGCTGTGGTTTCAGGCTCACAGCCCACATCAGACAGGGGCTCATCCAGGCCACTTTTTCAAATATAGACTTATTATTACCTTCCCACAATAAATTGCTGTGGAGGGCTGGGGAAATGCTGTTCTCAGTTTTTGTAACAGTGGCATCTCAGATATCATTAGGAGAGTAGTGCGGGGGGGACAGCAGATCAATGGATTCCACCACAGAAGCATTAGGACACTGTGTGTATGATCAGTTTACTGAGCAACACACCACCTCTGTGGCTCTTACTGGAAACAATTGATGCATTGTTGCAGTGGAATTTATCCCCTGAATTCTTAACCCCAATCACATATTCAATTGTCACTACCCAAAATAATTGTGTGGATGACTACACATGAAAAACAAATTCTTCACCGAGGCAGGACACCATCAGCAAGGCCCAACAACATCACATGCTGCTCTGTCATCTGAATCCTGAGAGCACAGACTCTGATTTCATCTTAGTCATTTCACGTGCATCCTGACCTAGAAGAACCACTCTGAATCCACCGAGACAAACATGGATCTTGGAATGAATTGATGTTTATGTGAACTTCTGGTTTTATGATACTGACATACTCACGAGTATGTCAGCTTGTGAATGTGTGTGGATCCTGATGATTTTCTGGAGAAATATTGAATTCTCTGCAATCCAAACATGATCGACATGTTGGCCCTCTGATGAAGATACTCTGCACTCATCCTCGACACGCTGAAATTCAAGCCTATAGTAATCCAGTGGGTAGATATGGGGGTTACACCATTCCCCCAAATACCTGGACATCTGTGTAGAAAGGTTTCAAAAGTGCATGACTCAAATCCAGATGCATTCAGAAGAATTTACCCAGAATCCAACACACCTGTCTGTATATAAAGAGCTAGAAAGTTGTAGGTGGCAATTAAAGCTAGATTGTATTTATACTCGATTTTTCAGGCTGATATCATTATTTTAGAGGTTGGAATATAACGACCAATTATTCTTATTTTGATGCATCAAAACAGAGAAACAAACTTTGTTCAGGAATCAGGGGATAACATCTAAAAGTTAAAAAGTTGATGTTCTTTAACGGTTAGCAAAACTGTGTAGTTAAAACTCTGTTCCTGAACCACATGATATATTTGTGGCTTTTCTGCAGTTAGTTTTAAATGATCTCATATAACTTAAAGTTAATAACAAGTATATATATATGTATATATATATATATATATGTATTTTTCTTAAGTAAAATGTTTAGCTGTAAAAATCTGGAGCTGCTTGCTTAATGGTTAAATTCTGCTGCCTGTTTAAAATTCTTCAAGGACAGAGAAATATACATTATCTTGTTAATACAATTAGCTATAAGTATTTTGAATTGGTTGACAGATAACGAATCACAACAATCAATTAATAGCTTTAAGCATTCATCAAGCATATTTACGAATGTTGGCTGGTTTAAGGCTTCTTAATGCGAGGATTCAATGCTTTTCTCTTTTAAAAACATATTATCATTTGACATCAAAAGCAAATTGGGCAAATCATTTAGATCTCAGGGATATTTTGAGTAAACAAAAAAAGGGCTCTAACTATAAATTACATTATATATACTATCAAAGTATACAGAATATATGTATATATCCAAATATATAAAGGAAAATGTAAATATTTTCTGTTCACTATCACATAAAACGAAGCAAATACTTTTACTTTACAAGCTGGTACAAGGAAATGGAAAATGTAATACATCTAGTTTACAATGAATCCAATATAACAGTTCCTGGTATTATTGTTTTTCCGTTTGAGTTTTTTCCTTAGATTTCAAGAACAATTTACAAGATTCCAAAAACACTATAATTGCAAAGACAGGTTAGAGATACTGTTTCAACTGTTGCAGTATTTATTTGTGTTGTAAATTAGCCAAACAATGAACATTTAATGATGAATGTTCTTTAAAGCAAGTTTACTTGCAGTTTGATCTCTCCTTTATTAAGTTGTTTATTCCTGTTGTGTATTTATGATGAAAACCAGGAAATCTGATCAGGCCTCCTTTCTTCTTTAAGTCTAAAAATATCAATTAACCAGCAAACTCACAAGTCCTCAAAAATGTAAAGTCACATCTGCTGTGGGGGAGAATACATATTTCAGAGAGGTTGCATCAGTTAAGTGACGTGGTCACAATGAGAGAAGCTTGCAGTCTGAATTAAAGATGTTCTCGGTTCCAATGCTGTGGCGGCATTAGATTAGCCACAAGCTGTAATCTGTCACTTAGCTGCAGCAGGCCTCCTGTTGGAAGTGATGTAAACTGTTGCTGTCTGGACACAGAGCTGGGAGGGTAATGGGGATTCATTGATCCACTGGTCTTTAGCTGATTGAGTTAGATAATTAAAAAGCCTCTTGTATCAGTTCCATTAAGGATTGTTTGTGCTGCTTTTTTCTTCTTTCTCTTGTTCTTCAACAGCACAACTAAGAGCTCCAGAGAGCTGCTGGAAAACAAACAGAACACTCTTTATGGCCCATTATCTAATGTAGTATCAGACCTGCAAACCTGCACGCATATTAACCTGTTATGCCCTGAGCCTGTTTTTCAGGTCTCAGGCTCGAAAATGACATTCCCAGAACAAATGACCATAACATTCTAAAAGGGTTACATTAATAATCTTTTTTCTCAAAGCAATGATAAACCTGTGAGTTGGATGTAGAAAAGTCAGAATCAATATCATTTCTTTTTTATTTTAAAGTAAATTCAGATTGAACATAGTAAAAAAATGTAAATTATAGTTTCCGTCCAAAAGAAATACATTCCCCGTGAAAACCACCCTTGAATGATGGGATAGTAGACAAAAAGCTTTAGGAATCCAAAGTACAACATATAATAAGTACCCTGTATCAAGATTGATGCAAAACAAGTGACATTTGACCTTTCTAGTGAGATTTAGACAAAAAACAACTTCTGGGGTCATTTGGGTGCATTTTCCATATCTCTGGAACCCATCGGTCGATTTTTTTTTTTTGATGATTGACTCTTTTTAACCGTCAGAGCCAATAGAATCGAGGGGAAGTTCCTAAAATCCATCTAAACATTACCCATTGGTGAATGAGTGATGCGTAACCAGAATGCCCAAAACCGGAAGCTGTCATACATTCTCGTAGCAGCTAATATGAAATCTCCGTTATTGACATTAATATGATGATGGATTATCAGTAATCATTTCAAAGTGACAGACACATCGGATTAACCTTCAGCAACGTTTTTATCGTTGTAATGCCATTGAACACAACTTTTGATCAGAAACAGCAAAAGGTAAGACATGTTTTCCGATTTTGTTTCCGTAAAGCTACGTTGTGTGATGTCTGGGGTTGCTTCCCCTGCCGCGAGTTTTGATCGCTCAGTGATGATACTTATATTTCTGGAATCTGTGGAATCTCATCAAATATCAGCTTGCTAGCTAATATTTGTTTGTGCAGATCCGATAAGTATAAGTATTTCAACCTTGAGTTCTGTGCTAAGTGCGTTGGCATTTCTTCGCTCAGGGCTCATTTAGACGCTTCTTGTGAGACTTGTGTTTTGTTTCGGTAAAAATGGTTCATATCGTCAGTTAGCTGAGTTTCGTCCCGTTTAGTGGGTATGACACATTAATAGATTTTTAAATGTTAAGAAGCCCTGAGACAACAGTTTCGTGAAAAAAAAAAACCTGCATCCCCCGCCCGTTAAGTAGCAGTTATGCATTTTGACACCAGTGTATCCTCGTACAGTCTATCACTCTAAAGCAGGCAAAACATTTGTGAATTCCACCGATAGTGCAGTACTCCTGTCTGACAGCAGGAGGGAGTAGCAATACGCCAGGGAGCGGCTAGCCTGGCGTAAAGCAGAAGAAGAGTTCGACCAATCATAGGATTCCTTCCCTTTGGTTGCAGTCGAATAGTCCAAAAATCAACTCCTATCGTTTATTCCTATCCACTATTCCTTGACTTCTGTGTGAAACGTCATGGGGTTAACCAGTTAAGTTGCAACATCTTGCAAGAAACAGCGTCTGAGTGCTTCTTAACATTTAATAAACTATGAATGTGTCATACTCACTTAACGGGAAGAAACTCAGCTTTCAGAAAATATTAACCATTTTTAAGGTAAATGAAACAAAAGGGTAATAACAAAGGCAGAATACACTGTAGCTCAGAGAGTAAGCTGAATGGCACAGTCTGACCCCTCATGAGCTGACAAAGGTCCAGTTTGTGCCAGAGTGCACTCTTGTTCTCTTAGTGACTATTTACGAAAGCACTTTTTGTGGACTAGATAAAACCCAAACTAAGTGGCAGTACTAACCAACATTACATGGAGATGAGTAGCTACAGGATCTCACCATTCAGGATCTGAATGAATACAAAAGTGACCATGCAAATCTGGATATCAAGCAGCAATGTGCTGAGATCAAACAGGATCCCAGTGACTGTGCAGTCCTGCAGGGTGCAGGCTGGGGTCTGCCTCCTCCACCACGCCGCTGTCCTCTGCTGTCACTGCAGCCGGCCCCCTCCTCAGTGGCTGCTCTGTCTGCGGCGGTGCTGGAAATAGCCACGCTGAGCTCATTAGCAGATTAGGTGTTGCAATGAATCTGTGTGGTTAGAGCTCCACGGCCTGATGTTGTTCCTCCAGGATGGCAATTACATCTGATTGACGTGTTGGCACATGGGGTCAGGGGGGTGGGGCTTGCAGCCCGGGCCTGTGGAGGGCCGCCACATGAAGGGCAAAATCCTCTTAATATCTGAACAACACATCGATGTCACTGGCATCTAGTGAGGGATCTACAGTTGTGTGGGACATACAGTTACATTGAGCCTAGCACTAGAATGTTGCACATGAACATGTATTATATTGCAAAATCACTTTTGTATTAATTTTGATTGGATTAACCTGTGATTACTGATATATGTTCCTGAGCAATGCTAACATAAATATTTAGTACGTCAAGTTATGGTCACAGTCAGAGATGGGGTCGGTACTAAAAAAAAGTAATATATTACATATTACTTTTAAAAAAAGTAATATATTACACTACTTCGTTACTCTCTACATAAAGTAACTCGTTACTTTACTCGTTACTTTACTCGTTACTTTACTCGCAGGGCCGGCCCGCCCCTCCCTGTAGGCAGATCACGCAGACTGCAAAAGTTTCAAATGTTCTCTTTAGTTCAGTTTCCATTGTCGCATAAGACTGATCTAGATCCTGAATGTTTTCCTATCTGACCATGGCTGTCCTCTGTCTCCTGCTATCTGTATATTTTGCGCAGTCTATCTCTGCTCACGCTGTTGCGTCGGCGTGTTCTCCTGCGTGTTGGCCATGTGTTGCACTGGAACCAGACACCGCAAAGACTTCAGCCGAGCACGTACGAACTGCGCATGCGTGAGTGGCAATAACTCTCCTTACCAGCAGGCGGCGGTAGTGTGTATTCGTCATTCAAAACAGGCAACAACCGGAAGACAGAGAAGAAGAACAGACTACGTGATATAAACAAACAACAAATAGCTGACTGTGCATTAGCTTCACCTTAGCATGTGTTCTTTGCAGGTGTTTGTTGAGGTTTTATTATGACTGATTTTAGTAAGTAACGAAGTAACGCGTGTCGGGGCAATGTTAGTAACTGTAGTGTGATTACTGAATTATAAAAGTAGCGCGTTACACTACTCCGTTACCGACAAAAGTAATATTATTACAGTTACACCCAACTCTGGTCACAGTGAGTAAAGCTCACACAGGCACAGAGGCACTACCTCCGTGAGTCTGAGTCCCTCACCCTGTTCCAGTCCCGCCTCAAAACCCACCTCTTCAACTCTGTATCCATAAGCCCCCCCCCCTCTCAATCAACTTCCTCCTGACTGCTTTTCTGTTTTGTTTTGTTTCTTTGTTTCTTTTTGGTTTTTGTTTTGTTTGTCTACCCTCCATCCCAAATGTAAAGCGTCTTTGGGTTCAAGAAAAGCGCTATAGAAATATAATTTATTATTATTATTAGAGAGCAGCTCAGGGGTCCTACAGGTGAAACGCAGACCAGGTAAAGGCTCCACTTATTAGACCTAGCGGACAGTGTGTAGCCACAATGATCTGCTAGTGTTTCTGTATTTGAAGGTGGTGAAAAGATTTATGAAAGTAGAGACAGATACACTGGAGGAATTAAGTATTTGATCCCTTGCAGTTTTGTCAGTTTGCCCACTTACAAATAAATGAACAGTCTATAATTGTAATGGTAGGTTTACTAATGAGAGAGAGAATATCAAAAAGAAAATCAAGACATTTACATTATATAAAAGATAAAAATGTATTAGCATTTAACTGTGGGAAATAAGTATTTGACCCCCTTGCAGAACATGTGTTAGTACTTAGCTGAGAAACCCTTGTTGGACACACAGAGGTCAGGCGCTTCTTGTAGTCACCAGGTCTGTGCACATCTCAGGAAGGATGTTGGTCCACTCCTCTCTGAAGATCCTCTCCAAATCCTTCAGGTTTTGAGGCTGATGCTTGGCATCTGGAAGCTTCACGTTCCTCCACAGATGTTCTATGGGATTAAGGTCCAGAGACTGGCTAGGCCGCTCCCTCACCTAAATGTGCTTCTTCTTTAGCCACTCCTGTGTTGCCTTGGCCGTATGTTCAGGGTCATTGTCCTGCTGGAAGACCCCTCCGTGACCCATTTTCAGAGTCCTGGCTGAGGGAAGGAGGCTATGGGCCAAGATTTTAAGGTACATGGCCCGTCCACCCTCTCCTCGATGCAGGGAAGTCGTCCTGTCCCCTTAGCAGAGAAACGCCCCCAAAGCAGAATGTTTCCACCTCCATGCCTGACGGTGGGGATGGTGTTCTGGGGTTATACTCAGCATCTCTCTTCCTCCAAACACAGCGTGTCGAGTTGATGCCAAAGATCTACATTTTGGTCTCATCTGACCACATCATCTTCTTTTGAGTAAATCAGATGTTCATTGTCAAACTTCAGATGGGCATCTCATCTTCTTCTTGATCAGGGGGCCTTCAGGCGCTGCAGGATTTGATCCATTATGATGTAGTGTGTTACCAATACTTTTCTTGGTGCCTGTGCTCCCAGCTGCCTTGAGATCATTCACAAGTTCCTCCTGTGTAGTTCTGGCTGATCCCTCACCTTTCTCCTGATCATCAAAACCCCACGGGGTGAGATCTTGTGTGGAGCGACTGATGCTTATTTTGTGTTTCTTCCATTTCTGAATAATCACACCAACAGTTGTCTCCTTCTCACCAAGCTGCTTTCTGATGGTCTTGTAGCCAATCCCAGCCTTATGCAGGTCTACAATCCTGTCCCTGAGGTCCTTAGACAGCTCTTTAGTCTCGCCCATGGTGGAGAGGTTGGAATCGGATTTGTTGAATCTGTGGACAGGTGTTTTTTATACAGGTAACAAGAGGCGCTTTCACACCGCAGTACTTTTCCCACTTTAGTTCCGATATAGTTCCGAAATGTCGCGTTCACACCAAAAAAATCCGGAACTAAAATTAGTTCATGGGAACCACTTTTACCCCCTTTTGCTAGAGAGCAGGGACTTTCGTGGGAGAAAAAGGTTCCTATGTCTGATTGACTGGGCGGATTGCAAACCACGCCCCGTAAAACTCCCAAAAAGTTTTGTGAAGCCGCCATTTTATTATCTTCGCATTAGCATTATTAGCATTAGCCCAGCGCAGAAACGCAGAGAGACTAACTTATGGCAACACAAAAGAAAACATGGGAGCGGTGGAGATGAGGAGGTGTCGGCGTTCTGGCGATTTACTCGGAAGGCTTCAGTAGAAGCTGCTGGGAGTCCCAGCAGCTTCTACTGAAGCCAGTCCCCAACTCCGGGGACTTCCGGCCGGGGACTCCGGGTGGCAGTATACGCCGTGAAGTTGTTTGCGGCCTGCCAGTAAACCCAAAGCAGAAGAAGAAGAAGTGACATCAGCGGCTTCATTTGCCTAATCCTCCCCCAGGGACTTATTCCGGTGTGAACGCGATCTGTACTTAGTTCATGAGAACTAAAGAGTACTGCGGTGTGAAAGCGCCTAAATTGATATTAGGAGTACTTTTTTTTTTAAAGGACATGGACTTATGTAACCAGTCTGTGGGAGCCATAATTCTTGTTTGTTGCAAGGGGATCAAATACTTATATCCCACAGTTAAATACAAATCAATTTGAATATTTTATATAATGTCAATTTCTGGATTTTCTTTTTGATATTCTCTCTTTAACCTGTTAGACCCCAAGCCTGTTTTTCCAACACGTTCTCACTCCCAACCCGTCACATGTTGACGGTCGGTCAGGGCCCCTCCCCGTCACTCTATTACGGACAGGGCACCCCTTGAGAGTCAGTTTTCAACGGGCAGGGCGTCCCATTGACTTGCATAGAGCTCCCTGAACGTTGGTAATAGACTAGTTAGGATCGCGGCGAAATGCTCTCCGCAGATCCATTCTCACAGCGTTTATCAACCTTTTTCTTACTCAATATCAAGCCACACTTATTGTTTTTACTTCTTTATTTTAATTGAATAATGTAGGACTTTTGTTGCCGTCAGTTATGGGGAGAGTAGGGGCTCAGAATACTGAAATCTGTTTTTTTCTTCATTTTGTATTCTTTTCTAAACCACACACTGTTATTTACTCAACAATAACTCATAATTATCCTTGTGTTTATTTATTTGTTTGATTAATAAACACAAGTTGGAGTCCGTCAGGACCGAGGGTCGGAGCAGCTCATAGTAGTTGCTTTAGAGAATTTTACACCCGGAAGTAAGTATTCTCTCCGCTTCAAGACATCTTTCAATATGTGTGTATACCTCCACCATTAAACTGTCGTATTCTGCACATTTCTTATACTATCTACATACATCTTATAAGAGTATAATACATATGTATAATATCAGTTAAAATAAGTGCTTCAACATACAGTAGTCAACATTGCAGGAAAGCAATATATTAGTACTTACGGCCCGTCCACACAGCGGCGTGCGTTGACCCTTGCCGGCGGGCGTGTCTGACACTCGACCAACAACCAATCACATGAATCTCCCGCCCCAGACACACAAGCACGCGGTTTGATTGGCTAGAGCTTGTACTGGCATATGATTCGATTGGCTGACGCCTCCATCGAGGCGTCAAAAGTTGAACATTGCTCAACTTTTGAAGCGAGCAACGCTAGCAACGCTCCACGTCGCTTCCCAAAATGCAGTTCGGCTAAAAGTGACGTCACCCCATTCAAAGTGAATGGGCAGAAGCGTTGGAAGCTTCAACGCACGCCGCTGTGTGGACGGGCCGTTAGTCAGGCTAATATTTATACCCCCAAAGCTTTTTCTTATTCAAAATAAGACCTTAACCTAAAGTATTCTTTAATGTTTAAATAAAGCCTTATTAGTTTGTCTGTCTGTGTCACTATTAATATCTAATAATAAAAATAATACATTTCAATAACGTGCTTTAACCACCAGGTGTCCCTTTCTATCAGCTGTGCACCGTTATGGTGTAAATATACCAATATACCGATTGGATCAAATATAAAAGTCAGCCGAATTAGTATTGATACTGCAAGGAGACTTATATTGTGAAGAGAAATTGAAGATTTTGTTTAATTGATATATTTATGATCCACGTCACATATTCAGTTTCGGCGGCAGTTCTTCCTGTTTGTCTTGAAGTCTTCTCATCAGGGCTCTATAAATAGAGAACTACGGCAGATATGTAATATTTAATGCAGCCGAACCGTGTATTACAATGCCGTTATGTGATGACCTCCAATGAGAAAAGCAAGCAAACTCGGAATAAAGTATTAATTTTTTTTAAAAAATGTTTTCAGATTTCACATCAACAGGAAGTCCGGTTAACTAAAATGTCCGTGCGGAACAATATCCCAACCCATAGATCCGTGGGTGAATAATGTCAATCACCACATTACATTAAAGTATTTCGTGAGGCCTTCTAAAATGTTTTTAAATATAATTAGGGTTGTAGTTTTTAGTTGCCTGCCAACGCTATCGCACAACGGCACGTCCATTCATTCCACAACCACACACATGGATTAACATCGATTTAATACATTAATGTAGCCTTTGTTTCTGCTAAAAGAGGTGTCGACCAGCTGGGGCAACAAGAACTTCGCCGAAATCGAGTGTGATGATTAAAAAATAAATAATTATTATATTAATATTGACAATAACAACCGACCGTCGGGGAGCGTTCTCATGGCGTCTATTATCAACGCTATGGGAGGTTTATGAAGGTCTATGGGACGCCCTGCCCGTTGAAAACGGACTCTCAAGGGGTGCCCTGTCCGTAATAGAGTGACGGGGAGGGGCCCTGACCGACCGTCAACATGTGACGGGTTGGGAGTGAGAACGTGTTGGTTTTTCAGGTCTCAGGCTCGAAAATGACATTCCCAGAACAAATGACCATATCTTCCCTTCTAAAAGGGAAAAATGAATAATCTTTTTTCTCAAAGTAATGATAAACCTGTGAGTTGGATGTAGAAAAGTCAGAATCAATATAGATGTTTTTTATTGTAAAGAAAATTCCGATTGAACTTAGTAAAAAACTGTAAATTATAGTGTCCGTTCAAAAATTCGTTTTTACTTATAGTGAAAACGATAGTTACGGCTGTAACTACGGTTCTATGAGTCCCGGATGACCGCCAGAGGCGGTGCTTTAAGCACTGGATATGTCCATCGCGCGCATGCGCAGCTCGAGTACCAATAACAACAAAGTCACCTGTGACCCACGTGACACCGGCTATATCAGCCGGTGTCGTCAGAGGATCTGTTCCCAGAATCTTCTCGCGAGCACACAAGAATTCTGAGTGTCAGGAAACTCTGGCGGTCATCCGGGACTCATAGAACCGTAGTTACAACCGTAACTATCGTTCTATTTCGTCCCTACTGACCGCCAGAGGCGGTGTTTTAAGCACTGGATGACTTATACCAACAATGTCATGAAGAATCCAAGCCCTTGCTCACCACTGGAAACAGCGGAGCTCGGCAAAAGGACCACGCCCAAAGAATGGGGTGTGGCGACATTGACCTGATGACAACTGGAGAATGTGCCAGAAGACGCCCACGACACCGCGGCGCAGATGGTCTCCAGGGGCACCACCCTCAGGGCAGCCCAATATGTTGAGATGCTCCTTGTAGAGTGGCATCTCAGCCCGATGGCAGGGGGCGGCCACTGGCCCCGTAAGCCTGTGAGATGGTATCGACAACCCAGTGGGGCAGCCACTGGTTAGAGGGCATAACCTCCTTTAGTGCCGCCAGGGAAAAATCAAGAGTTGCTCCTACTGCCGTATACAGGCAGTAGCCTTGATATACGCCCTTTGGGCACCCCCAGGGCACAGCAACTTCGACGTGCCGTACTCCTGAATGTCAAAGCGTGCCAGCTGGGCAGGCTGATTGAAGTGGGTTTGTGGAAGGACCCCGGGCAGGAATGCCACATTTGCCCAAAGGGCAACGCCTGAGAGTCCCACCTCGGGCATGTATCGTTTATGGAGAGGACATGCAACTCCCCGACTCGCTTCCCTGAGGCTATGGCAAGCAGAAATGCTGCCTTCGTGGGCAGCCACCTAAGCCCCACCTGGGCCAGGGGCTCGAAGGGAGGAGATGATAGGGCATCCGGCAGCAGGGGCAGGTCCCGAGCCGGAGCCCTCGGGGTGCTAGGGGGACGCTGCTGTAAAGCCCCTCTCATAAAGAGGGACACCGACCTGTGGCACCCCGCCGTGGCACCGTCGACCCGAACATGTCGGGCAGAAATAGCAGCCACATAAATTCAGAGTGGAGTGAGAACATCCACTATCTAGAAGGGACTGTTGTCTAAGCAACAACGTACATGCTGTCCCCAAGGACCACGCACATTCTTGTCCCCCAGTTGGGGTAGAAAGTGCGTGAGTGCGAGCTGCACAGCCCGAAGCTCTAGCACGTTGACCTGGCACGCACCCTCCTGGGCAGACCGCTGACCCTGAACGGTCCTGCCCTGCCGCACTGCACCCCACCCTGAGAGACATGCACCTATGGTGATGGTCTCCTGGCGGTATGGGATGGCGCCCATGGGCACGCCCATCAGGAGATAGGCCCTGCCCCTCCAGCGTGACAGAGTGGAGGCAATGCTGCGACACCCTGACTTCCCTGTGCCTGTGCCACTTGGCCTCCAAGTGAAGGCTGTTCAGCCACATCTGCATGGGGCGCCACAACAGCGGGCCTAAGGGCCCAGCGGCCGAGGCAGCCGCCAGTCGGCCCAAGGGCCGGAGGAACTCAATATAAGGCACCAACTTGCCCAGCCCACGTGGAAGTAGGCATCCCTCAAGTCCACGGTTGAGAACCACTCCACCTGTGCATGTGCAGTGGTCAGCATATAGAATGGCAGCACCTTCAGGAATCTATTGATTCCTCTGAGGTCCAAGATCGGGCGAAATCCGCCAACCTTCTTGCTCACGAGAAAGTACGACGAGTAGAACCCCCTGGGCTAAGCAGAGGGTCTTACTGGCTCGATTGTGTCCTTGGACAGAAGGACGGACAACTCTTGGGCCAGAGCTAGGGCCCCTGCCGGATCGCTGACGACTGTCAATTAGACCCAGCCGAAGGCTAGGGGTCGGAGCTGCGGTCCGTAACCCTGGGTTAAGGTGAAAACCACGCAAGGGCCGGAAGTACAGACCACCCAGTAACTGAGCTGCTGCTGGGAAAGCAGCCGACGACCGCCCCCGGGATTTCAGGGCCCAGCCCCCCGGCCCCTGGAGCCCCTTGGGGGGCGCCGGTAAAGCTCTGGGGCACGAGGCCGCCTGGAAGGCGGGCGACCTGGGGCACAAAAGTCATTGGGAGGCGGTTGAGTGGGCCGCTAAGACCTCTGCAGACCACCCCTGTAATCCGGCGGCTGAGTGCGGCTGCTAGAGCGGCCCCTGGGCCTGCTGGGAGTGGGCACAGGTCTGCGAAGACCCGAGAGCTGCTGCCTGGTCTGCCTAGCTTGGGCAGCATGCTCCATTGCCTCCAGGGCAGCTGACCCAAACAGCTCCCCTGGCTCGACTGGTACGCTACGGAGGACTCTCCTACATGCCTCCGTTAGTGGTGACTGGGCCAGCCAAACCTGGCGACGAGTCTGTACCAGCGACAAGGTGTCCTCCTACAGAGGTGCGTCAGCCGAAGGAGGTGCGGCAACCGAAAGGGGGGGGGGGGGCAGGCGGCCCGCTAGCAGCCCCAACACCGGGCCCTGGCTGAAGGGCCAAGAGGCGACTTCATCATGCCCCTATCGGCAGCTAGCCGATCCACTTTAGAGGACAGCCTGTTTCTAGTCCTTCTATTGGGGGGAGCACCCATAGCCATCGCTCCCTCAAGGCCGAATTGATCTGGAGGAGGATGTGACAAGGAGAGGTGTCTGTTGGCTGCTGCCAGACTTTCCACCTCAGTGATTCTAGCCACTCTGAGCGCCCGAGGCATGCAGTTACAGCTCATGCAGGCGTTTACCGTGAGAACCTCCCTCAGATGCTCAAATTTCGTCCCCACTGACCGCCAGAGGCGGCCGAGGCAGGAGGGGCAGCGGTCATGGCCGTCCTCGGGCTCAAGAGAAGCCATACAGGCGCTACATGAATGAGCCATTCTGTAGGTAGCCAGATGCAGCGTAGCTGGGATCGGGTGCGGGAACACAGCCTTCACCAGTTACCTGCTTAATGGAAAGAGTAGAGCGTTGCTGCTACTCGCCGAACAGAAAGAGGGATGTAATTACACCCACGTTACCGGCAGAGGGAGCGGGAGCGAGAGCACTGCCTTCACCTGGCTGGATTAATAAACACGGCAGTTCAGCGTCTACCAGGAGCGGGGGCGAGAACACTGCCATCACCGGTTGAGTTAGAGACGAATGCCAGATGCAGCGTAACCGGGAGCGGGTGCGGGAACACAGCCTTCACCAGCTACCTGCTTAACGGAAAAACAAGGCAGTTCAGCGCCTACCAGGAGCGGGGCCGAGAACACTGCCTTCACTAGTTGAGTTAGAAACGAATGCCAGATGCATAACCGGGAGTGGGTGCGGGAACACAGCCTTCACCAGCCACCTGCTTAAAGGAAAAACAGGGCAGTTCCGTGTCTACCAGGAGCGGGGGTGGGAACACAGCCTTCACCGGCTACCTGCTTAACGGAAAAACGAGGCAGTTCGGCGTTTACCAGGAGCGGGGGCGAGAACTGCCTTCACTGGTTGAGTTAGAGACGAACGCCAGATGCAGCGTAACCGGGAGCGGGTGCGGGAACACAGCCTTCACCGGCTACCTGCTTAACGGAAAAACGAGGCAGTTCAGCGTCTACCAGGAGCAGGGGCGAGAACACTGCCTTCACTGGTTGAGTTAGAGACGAATGCCAGATGCAGCGTAACCGGGAGCGGGAACACAGCCTTCACCAGCTACCTGCTGAACGGGAAGAGTAGAGCGGTGCTGCTACTCGCCGAACAGAAAAAGGGATGTAGATACATCCGCATTACCGGCAGAGGGAGCGGGAGCGAGAGCACTGCCTTCACCTAGCTGGGTAAAATAAAGAAGCTTAACAGTACACGCAAGATGTTAGCCGAGCGGGTGCTGCTAACGATCAAGCGAGATCAAGTCAAATAACACACATGTTTAAGACCAGATAACTAGCTTCTAAAGAAGAGAACAGCACAGAGCCGTAGTTACAGCAGTAGCCATGGCCAGTGCTCACACGGCATAACCGTAGTTACAGTAGTAACTATGGCAAGTACTTACACGGCTTAGAACCGTAGTTACAGTCGTAACTATGGCCAGAACTTACACAGCATAGAGCCGTAGTTACAGTAGTAACTCTGGCCAGTACTTGCTCGGCTTGGAACCGTAGTTACAGTAGTAACTATGGCCAGTACTTACATGGCTTAGAACCGTAGTTACAGTAGTAACTATGGCCAGTACTTGCACGGCTTGAAACCGTAGTTACAGTAGTAACTATGGCCAGTACTTACGGCTTAGAACCGTAGTTACAGTAGTAACTATGGCCAGTACTTACACAGCATAGAGCCGTAGTTACAGTAGTAACTATGGCCAGTACTTACACAGCATAGAGCCGTAGTTACGGTATTGACTATGGCCAGTACTTACACGGCTTGGAACCGTAGTTACAGTAGTAACTATGGCCAGTACTTACGGCTTAGAACCGTAGTTACAGTAGTAACTATGGCCAGTACTTACACAGCATAGAGCCGTAGTTACAGTAGTAACTATGGCCAGTACTTACACAGCATAGAGCCGTAGTTACGGTATTGACTATGGCCAGTACTTACGCGGCTTGGAACCATAGTTACAGTAGTAACTGTGGCTGGTGCCTAAAAGTGTCAGCCAAACGGCTGCACACTAGATAATATAATATTGGGAGGATGAAATCCTCTTGAATGGCCACACATGCAGAGCACACAGCACACACAGTGAAGATTGTTCTCTGCATATCGTCCTAGTGCTAGGAGTCTAGTACTAGGAGCAGTAAATACAACGATATAGCGCTACTGCAACCATACCATGCGTTTACCGGGAGCGGGAGCGAGAGCACTGCCCTCACCGGCTGAGTTAAATAATTAAGCTTAACAGTACATGCAAGGTGTTAGCCAAGCGGCTGCTGCTAACAATCAAGCAACCAAGTCAGAACACAATGTTAAGACCAGATAATTAGCTTCTAAGAAAGAGAACAGCCCGCATAGAACCGTAGGCCATGGTTACAGTAGTAACCGCACATGCAGAGCACACAGCACCCGCAGTGAAGATGTTCTCTGCATATCATCCTAGTGCTAGGAGTCTAGTACTAGGAGCAGTAATACAACGATATAGCGCTACTGCAATCAAACCCTATGTTACCGGGTGTGATGGAAACTTCGGAGCAGCAATGCAGAAAGGATGGAAACTGGAATCTCTTTAGTCAAACACTGGGATTTATTGAGAGTTAAACGGCCGGAGAGTTCACAAGGTATAGGCACAACTTATATCATGAAATATCCAGCCAACTCTGGAGGCACAAGGAGATACATAGATCTGTATATTAGAAAGGAGGGTCTTAGAAAACTCCCCTTCCCCCTAATGATTACCAGACACAGGAACGAAAACCCATTTGTGTTACAACCTTCCCATGAACCAAAATTCTCCCCCACAGGAAGGCAGAGGACCTCTTGACCTGTGTCCTCCTCAAGTTGCGGGCAAGAGCATATTGCGACTTAATGAAAAGCATATGTTTGTAATTTGACAGGTTCTCAGGAAAGCTGAGAAACTCAAGACACAAAGTGATCGGATTAAAATATTCTCTGACAGTTTCATTCTTTTTATCAATTTATTGATAACCAATTAACATTAGTCTAAGAATATTTCAGTCACTACTTAAATCAGTAAGCGTCTTCAGAGTTGTGTGGGCTCACATACATCAATTACATCAAAAGTAAAACAAGATTGAAAACATTTCAATCACCATAATTGAACACAGTCAATCATAATAGAAAAATCATCTCTCCTCAGTGTTTGGCATCATTTGTCAAAAGCACAATAATAAACACACATGAAATACAAAAATATAATAGCAAAATATATGTTTCAAAAATAAGATCTTTTATCATTTATCACTCAGTTAATCTCATTCATCAAACACAAATTCAAAATCAGCTTACATCTCAAAGATTTACTTCAAGGCAATTACTTATTAAAACACAATTAGAATTTAGGATTATAAGAAATCCAATTGAGGTATAAAATCTGAATCATGAGAGATCCAGCTAAAATTCCCAGTTAAGGTATAAATTCACAGTGATGAATAGATCAATCTGTAATCTGTAAAGTTGCAGTGTCCTCAATCTTTAACATTACTTTACGTTTACTTCATTACGCTTTATTCAAGAGTAAGGCACTTAGTAGTACATATATTTCATTCAAATACATTTGTTCATAATCTGAAAAGGAAAAGTCAGACATTTATTATATAACAACCTGAAAAGAGAAAAATCAAAACATCTGTTCTTTATTTTGAGTGTCAACTGTAATCATTTTATCAATCGCTGAATGGCGGTACCCATTGGGCAGAAACCGCAATGGAGACCCATGGATCTGGAAGCTCGGCGTCGTACATTAACATTGTGTCATCTACAGTCGAATACCCCACTAGCCTCTGTGGGGCTTGGAGGGCGGTCTTGGCAACCCTGCGTATGGCTAATTTAACTACAGTGATCAAACAGATCACTAGGATTAGCACAACCAAGATAAACACTGAAACAGTAACAACAAACTTAACCAACCCCGCTCCCCAGGATCCAATGGTTCCACTTAAATCCCCAAATGTAAACCCATGAGTTTCATGCAATTCTTTTATTCCTCTGGCAGTATCATGGGCCATATCCATTACCTCAGGTTTAGCGTCAGAGATGAAAGAACAACACTCAGACCCAATTACCTTACATGTGCCTCCCTGAGCAGCTAGGAGAAGATCCAGCGCCATACGATCCTGTAGTGCTACTGTCCTAACTTCCTGCAATTCTTTGTGTTCAGCTAACATCGCTGTGTTAGATACATTTAGATGGTGTTCCACTACTTTGGACAGTGCCACTATTTCCTGCTGAGTAACATAAATACCGTACCAAGGCAAAAATAGGCTAGCTATCTGTTGTCCTTGTGTAATGGACCTGTTGTTCCTGTGTAGAGAGGGAAATATCGCTGCAATCTCATTAGCCTCTACTTTACGGATTAAAGGGATTAGGTAGGCTAGATAACAGGTGCCATAAAAAATGTCATAGGGCACACAGCCATATGCCCGGTCGCCGCAAACTAAGTACACTCTCTGTGGGAGGGGAATTCTGGCTAATTTTACCCTCACTATTATATTACAGTCGCTGTGTCCCACATCTGGAGAGGTGTGAGATCCTGCTTCATTCTGGAAACAGATGGACACATTTTTCCACTCATGCACTACAACTGGGGGAACATATACTGAACAATCACGTGTAGGAGGCTTGCCTAAGGGTATTGGCTGCGTACAGTCATGTATTTTAACTTTAACGGAGTCCACTGTTCTGGAGCCAAACCAGGGCACAACGGTTACCAAAGCTTCAACCAACAAAGATGGTGTGTGTGGTTGCAGTGTACATGTTGGACTCGTAGAATTAGCTGAGCAATTAGTCTGGACTAGAGCTAATTGGAATCTATATTCAAAAGCTAGGTGGATGTATTTCTTGACATATATAAGTCTTAGCATCATTAATCGTTTGAAACCATCTGGCAGGTAATCTTTATTTACTGTATCAACAATGAGAGAGACTAAGCCCTCGTACTGTAAATGTTGCTCAGAGTCTATGGGGTAGGAAGGAGTGTAACAATCATCTGCCTCATCGCTAATTCGGGATGCTATATCATTCCAGCTCACTAGACCGTAGTCAGCTTTCGTGAAAGGAATTGGGCTAAACATCGGAGAATGCATGGATTCTGGCATATTTTGGCAGAGCCAACAGTTGCTAACATTGCGTTCATGCGCGTAGTCTAACATTAAACTTACTGCAGAATTAGTTTTAGTTCGTTTAGAAGGAGTGATTAAGGCCTTTTTTGAAGAATCTACATCACCTCCTGATTGTTTAAGTGGAGTGGATAGAACATTTGTTTTGCTATTTGGTCCAGTAAATGTGCATGCAGTGACACCTGGATTGGGAACCTGGTAATCTGGTTTCCTCATTGTACATTTTACCTCATCCCTTATCAGTGTCTGTAACTGTTCTATAGTGCTACACCACAGTTCTGGGGGCATATTCTCAATTGTGTTGAGAGCTATTCTTACCACCTCTGACGAGACCCTGAACCAATGGTACTGGTTCTTTGGATACATCTCCCACGTTGAGTAAACTAAGGACACAGGAAACACAATAATACAGTTAGATGAGTCACATATTGAAGTTGGACAGTTAAAAGAAATAGTCTCTGATTTATGTCCAGGGAGGGAGACAATCCTCCTTATTCTTCCTCCCTTTCTCTCTCTTTGTGTCTCTCGCACCATACTGAATGTCTGTGTGGTGATCTGATACAACCTGTCCTGGTCGCTAGGCACTGATTTGCCCGTTGGTGTTGTTTTGCCCTCAGGGTCTGGACCCTGAGTAGTCAAGTCGTCTGCGCTCTTAGATAAGAGCACCTTATTTTCTCCCTCAGAGGGGCGAGAGCCCTCGCCTCCTGTCGTTGGGATTTTCACAGCTTCATCTAGCAGGGCGTCCTTGGCCAGGTATAGTAAACCCAGAATGACGATGATGATGACTGCCTTCACACGCCAGCATCCGGTAGAGGAGATAGACGACATCTGGAAGCGTGAATCCACTCCGCTCTACCTTGTACTCTCAGGGCTGTTCTGGTCACTATTAACACCTGGAAAGGACCTTTCCACCTGGGAGACAAAGCATCTTTTTCAAGAGATTTGATTAGTACATCATCACCAATCTGAAAAGGGTGGGTGGGCTCCTCTCCAGGCTGGGGAAGCCTGTCAGCCACCTGCCTGTGAAACTTTCTCAACATGTCAGTTAGATATTTGACATAGTTAGTCATGTAATCATCTGTCCACAAAAGAGTGAGTTTGTGGGGTGTTACTGGGGGGCTAGATCCTGTGAACATTACCCTTCCCATCAATACTTCGTGTGGGCTAAGCCCTTTCGTTGCATTTGGTGAGCTTCGGATGGAGCACAGAACTAGCGGCAGCGCGTCTACCCATTTTAGTCCTGTGGTCAACATTGTTTTAGTGAGTTTCTCCTTTATAGTCAAGTTCATTCTCTCAACCTGGCCTGAGCTCTGTGGGTGATATGGAACATGCAATTGCCATTTGAACCCTAACACCGGGAGAAGGAGCACTGCCCTCACCGGCTGAGTTAAATAATTAAGTTTAACAGCAAGGTGTTAGCCAAGCGGCTGCTGCTAACAATCAAGCGACCAAGTCAGAACACAAAGATTAAGACCAGATAATTAGCTTCTATGAAATAGAAAGTACTTACCTTACTCTCTGCATCTAAACGAAAAACGGGTTTAAAATATGACACTCTGGGCTTTCCATACTAAATTGAATGAGGGACGCAGCCAAAGCTGGGACTCAAATGCTAATGATAGCTCGGGCACAACGCCACAAGCAGAACTTTGAAAAGAGCATAAGGGCAACTTTATGGGAGAGGAAGCGGGAACACTGTCGTCACCAGAAAGTCTAAGCCAAACAAAAAATAAGACGGCAATCAGGACAACTTAGCTGGGAGAGGGTGCGGGGACACAGCCATCACCAGCAACAAGCTGACACAAACCTGTCTGTCGAGGCTCTGCACAGCGCACAGCCGGCCACAGCTCCTGGAGGACGCGTTAACGACCCGTAGCTCCGACTGTCAGTCGCGAAGCTGCACACGGCCAGCTGCTTGCAGAGAAATCCCTCAGATCAAACGTTCAAACCTGAACGCTGTAGGCTACAAAAATGTAGCAACGGTACTCTCGCACAGCGAGAAGATGAAAGGAACAGCTCCTCTGACGACACCGGCTGATATAGCCGGTGTCACGTGGGTCACAGGTGACTTTGTTGTTATTGGTACTCGAGCTGCGCATGCGCGCGATGGACATATCCAGTGCTTAAAGCACCGCCTCTGGCGGTCAGTAGGGACGAAATAGAACTACCCTTGGATAGTATGATGTATGGTAGACTTTTTAGAGAGGTTTAGCAAAAAAAACTCCACCTCTGGGGTGATTTGGGTGGAAATGGGCGTTTTTGCCGTTTCTCTGGAACCCATTGGTCGATTTTGGTGATTGACCTCTCTTTTTAACCGTTAGAGCCAATATAATTGAAGGGAAATTTCCACATACACGTTAACCAAAAAAAGTGACACACTCTGACATCTGAAAATGGAAAAGTAGGTTTATTGCTTATAGATGATCAGAAATCATTTCAAAGTGACACAGACACATTGGATTATCCTATGGATTAACTTCAGCAGTGTTTTTATCGTTTTAATGCCATTGAAGACCACTTTTGATCGGACAACAACAAAGGTAAGAGATATTGCCGTTGTTGCTACCTAGCGCCATGTGTTGTGATGTCTGTTTTTGTTCTTATCATAGAGTGATGATCAGAGATGGGGTCGTTACTAAAAAAAAGTAATATATTACATATTACATATTACTTTAAAAAAAAGTAATATATTACACTACTTCGTTACTCTCTACATAAAGTAACTCGTTACTTTACTCGTTACTTTACTCGTTACTTTACTCGTTACTTTACTCGCAGGGCCGGCCCGCCCCTCCCTGCAGGCAGATCACGCAGACTGCAAAAGTTTCAAATGTTCTCTTTAGTTCAGTTTCCATTGTCGCATAAGACTGATCCAGATCCTGAATGTTTTCCTATCTGACCATGGCTGTCCTCTGTCTCCTGCTATCTGTATATTTTGCGCAGTCTATCTCTGTTCACGCTGTTGCGTCGGTGTGTTCTCCTGCGTGTTGGCCATGTGTTGCACTGGAACCAGACAACGCAAAGACTTCAGCCGAGCACGTACGAACTGCGCATGCGTGAGTGGCAATAACTCTCCTTACCAGCAGGCGGCGGTAGTGTGTATTCGTCATTCAAAACAAGCAACAACCGGAAAACAGAGAAGAAGAACAGACTACGTGATATAAACAAACAACAAATAGCTGTGCGTTAGCTTCACCTTAGCATGTGTTCTTTGCAGGTGTTTGTTGAGGTTTTATTATGACTGATTTTAGTAAGTAACGAAGTAACGCGTGTCGGGGCAATGTTAGTAACTGTAGTGTGATTACTGAATTATAAAAGTAGCGCGTTACACTACTCCGTTACCGACAAAAGTAATATTATTATTAATATCACCCAACTCTGGTGATGATGTAGGTACCTATCGATTCTGTGTCTTCTCACGATCTAATAGATGGGTTGGATTAGTTCAGTTACGATAAGTAATAAGGGTGTTATGAGTGAGTTTCTGTGCACACGCCGTTAGCATTTTTTCGCTCGTGGCTAATTCAGAGGCTGAGCGTTAGCTTTGTGTTTTTTTTTTCAAAAAACAATAAAAATGCTCAGTTAGCTGAATTTCTTCCCGTTACATGGATATAAAACATTCATAGTTTATTAAATATTAAGAAGCCCTCACACGCTATTTCCTGCAGATTATGCGTTTTTCCGCCCGGGGGCAGGTCGATGGGGTTCAAGAGGTTAATTAATAAAAATAAACCTACCATTTAAAGTATAGACTGTTCATTTATTATTATTTATTATTAGTGGGTGAACTTAGAAAATCGGCAAGGGATAAAATACTTATTTCCTCCACTGTATATAAATGGTGTATGATTGTAACACACTAGTGAAGTTAGGATATATCAATGTCGCATTTTATCATAGTTTTACTGGTAAATTGAAGAGTGTGTAATGCAATGCAATGCGTCACCTGCTAGCTTAAATGGACTAATGCAGGTAGTGTTACACCTGTAGCTAGTATGTATGTGTTCTGGATATCTGCAGTCAGTGTGTATTGTGCGTTAATTGCAAGCTGACTTTTTGATCTTTTATGTTTAATGCAAGTTTAAGCATGCAAACAAATGTTTATGCAGATGCATCACTTACTAAACCCAGCCGACAGTATGCAGCCACGTTGCAGTAATGTGCTTGTTTCTGTATTTTCAGAACGAACAAAGTAAAATGAATTTATTGTAACCTTATGCTTATCACAATAAATTAGTGCTGACACACTGATGCTGAGCTGAATATGCTGCCTAAATTACATGAATTGCAAAATATGAATGTACTCACATGCGGTTGTTGACGTTGAAGCTTGTTGTCAAATTCAGATTCTGTGGCTCAGAGTTGTCTGTAGAGTTGGGATATAGGCCACCATGTGATCATTTATAACCATGACTTTATTTCCTAGCCTACCTGGACACGGCGGCACCAGCAGGAAGGATAACATGTCTTGGTTTCAGTCAGTTACCCTCTTTTGATCATAGATGCTCTCTCAGGCTTTCCCATCCTGGCTGCTAATCAAATAAGTGTGTCCTTTTAAATGGATTTAGTTTGTGTTTCCAAATGACACCCCCACCTCCTCCATTTGAAAGAGAATCATGGTGAGCTGCCAGTGACTGCTGACCCCTTGTCTTTTAAATTATACAGTTTGATCTGTGGTTGTTTTAAACTGCAAATTTCAAAGTAAATATTAAACTTAATTCCACATCATCACTGGGGTGTCAGCAGTGGCAAAGAATATCTGATTCATTACAGAATGTGGCAAACTGCCAACTGGCCTCTGATCATATGTTGTTTAACTATGTATCAAATGTGGAAATTTGAGCATTTTTTCAAACACGTAGACATTCATGAACTTTGTATGATGTGCCTGGTTTAAGTTTGGGAAATGGGGAAAGCACGGTGGGGGTTAGCCTTTTTATGTATATGAAAGATTACAAGTAAAGAGAATTATATTCATCTTGTGTGGCTTGATTCAACCATGGCAGACCTTAAGTAAAATCTCAATATGATACTGGGGGTCCCTATCATCTACAGCAACACTTAGAACTCAAGAAAAAGTTTTAGATGATCTTATGAATACCATCTACAAGATGCAGCATCCTCTGAGATCCATATTTTATCCATCCACTGATCTGTAGTCGGGTCGCAGAGGATGCAGTTTGAGCAGAGGGCCCAAAATGTCCTGTACCCCGTGACACGAAGGACTCACAAAGACTCAAATGCACGATTCTTCCTTGATTTAAAAAAATACCTTTTATTATCCAAAAAAAGGTTTAGGATCAACTAGGACACTGTTCGCTAGGTTCAACTAATAGTACAAGAAAAGTCTTTACAAAGAAAAAGGTTTCTAGGATCTACTAGGACTACTAAATAGTTCACTAGGTTCGACTAGCTCAAAGTGTGCATGAGAGAGTACAGACATGGACTTGGTAGACAAGACGAACCAACGAAAGACAACAGGAGAACAGGGCTACATATACACAACAGTTAATGAGGCACAGGTGCAAACAATCCAGAACAGGAGATCACAATCAAGCTGGCAGGTGACACACAACGACAGGAAGTGATGACACCTGAAACGAGAGGACAGAGCCAACATCAAAATAAACTGCAAGGCCACCAGAATAAACACAAAAAAATAAGCTCACAGACTCTAACGCTGAAACCTTACACCCTGGCCACATCAACCAGCTCTGACTGGGGGATTACATCACACTCAGGTCCTGGGTGCTAGTGGATCGCCGGAGCTGTTAGATTAACATTAACATGCTTATTGTAGTTCTGAGTGCAATGCATTGCGGCCTGTAGCACCATCCTCTTGATGGAGCATATGTGTGGGCTGGACCCAAGCGGCAAACTGTGGGGTAGAGCCGGGACGCCAATACAGAAGTGCCACACACTGCAGTTCATATATTGGCTGATAGGCGATGGCTGCAGAAAGGAGCAATTTCCATAGACCCCCATGTTAAAATGCCCAATTTTACAGCAGAAAAAAACATGTTTCTACCCCTGGCTCCATACATTTTATTATCGATATAGTTAGATTCCACCTTCATGATTATGAATCTGTGAGTGAATTGTTTTCTAACGCGACCCTTTTATTTATATTAGGTCTTAAAGTGTGTGCATAAATTAGGGCGTGGTCACATTGAGTGACGGCTCTGTCAAGTGACTGCTGCTGCTAGCTTCTTGTCTCTCTGCTACCTGCTCCGTGAAGCGAGCTACAGGGACTCTGCCTGGTCAGTTCATCCAGGAAACACAACTTGAAGCCGGCCGTGGTTGTTTGTTCTTCATGCTTATATATCGGACTATTGTGACTCGCTCTCCGGTTAAAACAGACGGTGCATGAATGCGGTAAGTGAAATTCGAGTGCTTTATTTATGTGTTAATGATTTTAATCAGCTACGTAATGAATGGTTAGCATGTAAGCTAGTGGTAGCTACATCGGTGCTAACGATGCTAATCGTAGCCTCCAAGTTAAAATCATAGACTGTATATATAAAGGTTAAAACGAAATAGACAAGTGTTAAGCGTTAAGTGGGATAATACTGTAGAACAAACGGCTTCTGTTTGAGGTTATAAAATAAGGTCATCCTTGTAACTTAGAGAGATATTTTATTATGTAGGTAGGAACTGTATGCATCGCTAAGGTTAATTTAAATTGGCTATGCTCAAGTATGTAGACAAGCTAATGTCGAAGTAGTGTATGTGAAATCAACCTCACAATATGATGTGTGCATATTACAATTATTAATGTCATATTTCAAGATGATTACTTAGATATTACAATATGGTTGGTTGAGCTGGAGTTCATTATTGAGCTTACACGTTAACGTCACAGTCATCT
This sequence comes from Pogonophryne albipinna, assembly GCA_028583405.1. Taxonomy (NCBI): domain Eukaryota; kingdom Metazoa; phylum Chordata; class Actinopteri; order Perciformes; family Artedidraconidae; genus Pogonophryne; species Pogonophryne albipinna. The sequence goes on from CM053246.1 coordinate 4,445,980, forward strand.
GAAGAACGAACCCAAACCTTGTTGTTTTTATTAATTGCATTACCAAATGGGTATCAAATAAACAGTAAGCATTGTAACACAACTTCCAAAGTTACAGTAAAATAAAAAGGACCCTGACTCGGACAATACACAATCCAACATGTTCAACAGAAGAGAATCAGTTATATTGTTTGTACACATGGTACTTTACATATATATCTGTTTGTTTAAGGTGTCCAGGTGATGCAGACAGGCTGGACCAGAGAGTGAGAGACAGAACTGGACTCCTCACAGCAGTGAACTTCAGCACAGGTACAAAGACTCTTTTTTTCATACTGTACAAAGAATCAAGAAATATATTGGTTTAAATGAATGAAGTATTGACTTTAATACACTGATATACATTCCATTAAACAATACTACATACTAGATCACCTACACATCAGTGAAGTTGAGGGTTTTTTCCATGCAAAAAGTTAAATTTAGATGTTAACAAGCAATATGGTTTTGTCAGCTTTCTAATTTAATGTATTAAAGGCAAAGATATTTAACACATAGTGAGAACTGCTACTATTTATCTCTCAATATTGTCTGAAAAAACGTGGTAAAAGTGATTCTTTCAGTGAGACAACAGAGCAAGCTTCTACAGTTGCACTACGTTTTGATAACAGTTAAATATTATTTTGATAATAACATATATTTCAATGTTGATGAACTTCATACTGTTCATTCATAATCTGATTGTCTTTGTAGCTCACTGTTGAAATAAAAAAAAAACATTACAATTACAAAATAATGATATCTACAGCCCCTAAACACACAAACACACCACTTTCATAAATAACACACTTGTTCTGCAATAATATGTTTTATGTTTCCTGTAATTTTTGTTAGGAAAGGACATGCCTGAAAGACAGGACGTTTTCTCCTTCTCTGAGGGTCAAGAAGAACATCCAAGAGGAACATTAAAAGCTGATGTTATGAGATTTTAAGACCAGTACAGGACATTCACTAAGAAACTACTTTTATTGTGAAAACACAGTCAGCTGATCGAATGCACCTATTTCCACATCTACATTCCATCAGCTGATTATTTCTATTTGCCTCACTTTATGAGCTTCACATCGCTTGTGCCTTGAACCGCAGAGTTTGCAACGTCACAAATAAATGGGGCCAATCTTCAGTAAGATGTGAATGTGTGATCTAACATTTTCAGTAAGAATAATGGACGAAAGGAGTGCAAATACAATTTACTGAAATGTGAACCAAAAGTTAATCAAATGTTTTAAATAAAAAGCACATATGGACAGAAGGTGTAAACCTATTAAATGTATAAGTAAACACATTTAGTCAAATAAAGTGACAGACTAGGCCTGTGCAGTTGGTATCAGCTATGCCCAGCATGGGCTCCTCCATCAGGCCTGGTCCTCCTCGCTGAGGAAAGACCCTCAGTCCTCTCCAAACCAACAGACAGGACGTCCATCACACGGAGGTTTCTCCGTGAAGTCTCAGCTGCTCTCTGGACACCAGGCTGTCTCAATCCGTCCACACTGAATATGAGAGGGGGAAAATGAAAATAATAAATGCTTTAGACAATAAGAAACATAAAGTTGACTGTTGAGTTGCTCAGTTTTTTTAGATTGTCAATACTATTACTGTATAACTAATATCTCAGGTTAAGAGGCACATTCAAATAAAGATTGGTCTTTAAATACATTTTGTCTTTTGAATTGTTTGTCTAAAGTCAAGGATCTTGAACTGGTACTTCGTTTTAATGATACAGTCTGGTTATTATGCTGTTTGGAGGAGGCCTCACAGGTAAGGGCACTAACTAGCTACCATCACATGTACCTTAGCTTGACTTAAATGTATTAAACATATAGTTAAGTGATATCAAAATATAAATAACTAATGTCATGCAAACATATTAATATTTGCTTGATTCCAGTGTTGAATTTAGCACAATTGCATACAAACGTTAAGGGATTTTAAGATTCTGAAGTATTATGCTAAAAACTCAATAACTTAGATTATTATTTATAGTTTTGCTGAATAGTTTCATGTCCGCTTACCTTAGAAACGTAAAATGCCACGGCAGTGTGCAGATGGGGAGCATGTTAGCTTAGCTTGGTAGCTTCAGCTAGCTCTGGAACTTCCAGCTCGGTGGCAGGAGGTCCCGCCTCGGCTCCGCCTCTTTGCCCTTATTTGGAGCAGGCGGGAGTAGGCGGGAGTTGAACTCTGACGTCACTGTCGAGCCGTTAGTGGCCGACTCCGCCTACTAAGGGCTTCTCGGCAACTCTGCAGAATCCTATGGGTGACGTCACGGACCCTACGTCCATTTATATATACAGTCTATGGCTGGACCAGGAAAGGAGTGAGCAGAGGGTCGAGTTGTCGATTCCTGTTCTGTTTTTCGCTACCATGAAAACCAAACAATGGTGTAGCTGTAATAAAGAGTGGAAACAGTCGTGTGTAAATGTCATTTTGTCAGAAATCGGGAGAAATGCGGGAGAAATATGATCCCGGGAGGAAACCGAGAGAGGGCTATCCCGCGAAAATCGGGAGGGTTGGCAAGTATGGTCCTGCCTGCTTCACTCAACCCTAACAGAATGAACCAACCAGAAGTGGACCCAGCAGATGATCCATTTGAGGTGGAATTAAGTAATTTTACCTTTTTTTTGGCTTGCTGCTTCGATTGGTGGAAGGGAGCGTCCAGTGTTCGGCAGAAGAGGGCCGCTCTGGTAGAGGCGCACCGGTTGGCAACAGAGAAACCATGTTTTGTGAAGTTTTTACCTGGCAGGATTATGGACTTCCTCCAGACATGTGATTCCCGGCCTGCTAGCCCCAGGCATGCTAGCTCCCTGCCTCCCAATTCCCAACCTGACACCATACGTCTTGGTGTGTTCCGTCTGGAGTCAACCCCTGCTTCTTCCCCATTTCCTGCTCCTGTCCAGGAGCCGTTCTCGGGTACTCGTCTGGCTTTTGGAGGTCCACTGAGCCTCCAAAAGGCTCCTAAGAGAAGGAGTCGCAAGTCTAGGCTTGCAGCCCGAGCCCCAGAGGCCATGCTTTGGGCTCCAGTACAGGCCACAGCAGCCATGGTTCCTGCTCCAGCACCGGCCCACACAGCCATGGTTTCGGCTCCAGAACCGGCCCACACAGCCATGGTTCCAGCCCCAGTTCTGGCCCCAGCAGCCATGGTTCCGGCCCCAGTTCTGGTCCCAGCAGCCATGGTTCCAGCCTTAGTCCTGGCCCCAGCAGCCATGGTTCCGGCCCCAGCAGCCATGGTTCCGGCTCCAGAACCGGCCCACAAAGCCATGGATCCGTGCACCAGTACCGGCCCACACAGCCATGCTTCCGTGCTCCATTACCTGGCTTACACAGCCAGGGTCCAGGCTTCTGTTCCGTGCCCAACAGCCATGTTTCCGGCTCCAGAACCGGCCCCAGCAGCCATGGTTTCGGCTCCAGTACTGGCTCTCCGGCCGACGCCAGCTCCCCGTGTCCTGTTGGCGTACCGGCCGTCGCCAGCTCCCCGTGTCCTGTCGGCATTCCGGCCGACTCCAGCCCCCCGTGTTCTGTCGGCGAACCGACCGTCTCAAGTCTCCTCTCAAGTTCCTTCTCGGGTCCCCTCTTGAGTCCCCTCTTGAGTCCCCTCTCGAGTCTCCTCTCCAGTTCCCTCTCAAGTCCCCTCTCGAGTCTCCTTTAAAGTCACCTCTCGAGTTCCATATCAAGTCCCCTCTTGAGTCCCCTCTCGAGTCCCCTCTCGAGTCTCCTCTCTTGTTCGCTCTCAAGTCTTCTCTCGAGTCTCCTCTCGAGTTCCCTCTCGAGTCCCCTCTCGAGTCCCCTCTTTCGAGTTCCCTCTCGAGTCTCCTTTCAAGTCACCTCTCGAGCTCCCTCTCAAGTTCCCTCTTGAGTTCCCTCTCAAGTCACCTCTCGAGTTCCCTCTCGAGTCCCCTCTCGAGTTCCCTCTCGAGTCTCCTTTCGAGTCACCTCTCGAGTTCCCTCTCAAGTCCCCTCTCAAGCCCTCTCTCAAGTCCCCTCTCCAGTCCCTACTCAAGTCCTGTTAGGTTTCCCGAGAAGTGACTGGAGATGAGAACCCGCTATGCAAGCACTACAACTGAGACTGTGGTGAAGTGTCAAAAAGGCTTTATTTTGTCCACGACACTGACAAGGAGTTGACGAAGCACATGTAGAGGGAAGACGTGGAGCTGGGCTGCTCAGGAGGGGAGGCTGGACGTGGCAGGCAGAGCGGCTGGAGTATGTGGATCACTGAAGAATAAACGAAGAACTGGCGAAGTCTGAAGATGGGAACCAGGGTTTTAAGCAGGTGCAGGTGAGTAGTGGCAATCAGTGAGATGAGCAGCAGCTGAGGAGGTGAGTTGGCGGGAATCGGAATGTAGGTAGCCACGCCCAGCCAGGGAGACAGACACATAGACAAACAGACAAAACAAACACAGACAGGGGAAAAAGAAGGAGGAAGTACTGCAGATCCTCACAAGTCCCTTCTCTAGTCCCTACTCAAGTGCCGTTGGAGGTTCCGCTGGGGGTCCTGCCAACTCCATGTCCTGTCCCGTTGGGGGTCCCGCTGACTACTCTTCTGCCGGGGGTCCTGCCAACCCTATGTCCTGTCCCATTGGGGGTCCCGCCGACTGCTCTTCTGCCGGGGGTCCTGCCAACCCTATGTCCTGTGCCGTTGGAGGCCCCGCTGACTACTCTTCTGCCGGGGGTCCTGCCAACCCTATGTCCTGTCCCGCTGTGGGTCCCGCCGACTACTCTTCTGCCGGGGTCTTGTCAACCCTAAGTCCTGTGCCGTTGGAGGTTCCGCTGGGGGTCCTGCCAACTCTATGTCCTGTCCCGTTCGGGGTCCCGCCGACTACTCTTCTGCCGGGGGTCCTGCCAACCCTATGTCCTGTGCCGTTGGAGGTCCTGCCGACTAGTCTCCTGCCTGGGGGTCCTGCCGACCCTATGTCCTGTCCCGTTGGGGATCCCGCCAACTACTCTTCTGCCGGGGGTCCTGCCAACCCTGTGTCCTGTCCCGTTGGGGGTCCCGCCGACAGCTTTTCTCCCGGGGGTGCTGCCAACCCTGTGTCGTCGGAGGTTCTGCTGGGGGTCCTGCCAGCTCCGTGTCCTGTCCCGTTGGGGGTCCCGCCGACTGTTCTCCAGCCGGGGGTCCTGCCAACACCATATGTGACCTGCTCCATCGAAATCAGTCGCATTGACCCGAAGACACATTTTGAGTTGTATACACTGTTGGAAAGAGGATATTCCTAGCTTTCTAATGATATCAGGATTGTTGTTCTACTCCAAATATTAAGCGAAATATGTCACATTATATAATGACTGTCACCGAGTCATCATTTTGAGAAAGAGGCCTTCAAAGTTTTCTCTTCTCTGGAATCCATCGATCTGATTGATTATTAGCGGAGCAAATGATCAAAATACTACGGAGGGAAGATATTTTCATTTGGAGGGGAAGCTCGCGAGTGTGTGTGTATACCATAAGTGTATACGTGTGTGTGTGTGTGTGTATTTGTGTAATTTTGCGTTTGTGTGTATTGTGTTTGTTTCCCAGGGAAAACACTCACGAGAAACACCGGCTGTTGTTATGCCTGCTGTGACGTTAAGTTACTCCGTTCTCCGCTTGTAATTATGCCGTTACAAGCTTCAATATGTATTTATCATCTGAATTTGCCGAAACAAGTTTAATATTCTGAAAGCTAAGACTTTGTTTAATTGAAATCAGATGAAAACAAACTGTAACGGACCCTGCCGTGTTATCTATGATTACTATACTCTTACATTCATAATTTCAGCCGGAAGGAGGGGGGGCGGCGCTGCGGAAGAGCAGATTGCGAGTGAGAGGTGCCTGTCTTCGTCCCTTTACAAGCTTCAAAAATGTATTTATTGTGTGATTTTGGAAATAAAAGTTTCATATTCTGAAAGCCAAGACTTTGTTTGTTTAAAATCAAACAAAACACCCGAACCCCGAAAAAATTGTTTTTTATGTAAATCCACGTTTATTTTTTAAATGAGCCGTTGCGACTTCCGACTGATTTCGATAGAGCGGGTCACATATCCTGTCCTGTTGGGGGTCCCGCCAACACCTTCTCCGCCGGGTTTCCTTCCAACACCGTGTCCTGTCCTGTTTCGGGTCCCATCAACACCAGCCCTTGCTCCGTCGTGGGTCCTACTGACACCAGCCCAAGTTCTGTCCAGGGTCTCGTCTACGTCTGACCCGCCAGGGGTTCCACCAGCTCCTGCCCGTCCTTGTGCCCGGCCCCCTGAGTTCCCCCGCCGCGGTCTTCGCCCTCGAGCCCGGCCCCCTGAGTGCCGCGGTCTTCCCCCTCGAGCCCGAAATATTTTTCTTTTAACATATATTATTTGTTAGTATAGAGTCATACACCTCTAGGAAACAGAATAATTATCTTAAAAAAATTATAAAGAAAAGCTAAAATACGGAAAATTACTTTTATTATTACAAAAAAGTACTGTATATCTAAAACCACTTACAAGTAAAACACAAAGAAAATAACGTAATATTACTTTGCAAAAGCCTTAGTTTACATTAAAGGGGACCTATCATGCAAAATGCACTTTGTGATGTCTTTTATACATAAATATGTGTCCCCGGTGCGTCGGGGAACTCACGCAGCATCAGAAAATAAAACCCTCTCTCTTTTCCTCCGTACCCAAATCTTTTAAAAACGGGTGTACAACGAGGGGATACAGATTCCATCCGAACTGACGTCAAATCGGCAGCGGACCCACAGAAAGTTGCTATCAGAAACAATGCCTGACGTGTTTTGGACGTAATCTCGTCTTTGTTTACATTAGCAAGCCTCGCTAACACTCAGAGCTAACCTGTACTGTCGAGCACATGTGTTTAAAAAGCAAGAAATAAAAAAAGAACTCACCTTGAGATAAACCTGCAAGAGAAAAAGCATTTGAGCTCCATACTGTTTCAGAAATAATCTTTGATGTGGTTTAAACAGGATGGCGTTTTATCACAGCGGAATTTAACTTTATCTCCGGTAGAATTCTGATCAGGCATTATCTCCGCCTCCTCTTCTTTTCGTTTTTTCAAGCTAAGGACCCAAGATCCGCGTCTCTCTAACAGGGCTTCAAAAGAGGGGTTTATGCAGTATGAGGCATGGCTACAATGGGTGAACTGTTTGGTATTTTTTTTTAAATACTTCACAGACATGTTTTGTATAGGTATGGCCCAACAATATATGTTTCAAATATAGCATGATAGGTCCACTTTAACTATCAAATGTTTTGCCAAAAAAATCTGTAATTTTACAAGAAATGTTTTTATAATTCAATTAAATATTTTTCTTTTAACATATATTAATTGTTAGAATAGAGTCATACACCTCTAAAAAACTGAATACATATTTTTTTTAATGATACAAAAAGCTTAAAGACAGAAGATTACTGTTGTTATTTTTTTTAAATACCGTAAATTCAAGATTCAAGGCTTTATTGTCATTTGGACATTAGCTTCAGTGTAGATATGTCACGGAAAAACTGAAGTCACAGGCTCCTCCAACAGTGCAACATATATATAGAACATAGAACAAATAAAACAGTTAAAATAGTGCAAGTAAATACAAATAAAATAGAATAGAAATAGTGCAAGAAGAGTCTATATGCAAGTCAATGGAATATGATTGCACTGCCGTACCAGGCCGTGATGCAGCCAGTCAGGATACTTTCTATGGTGCACCTGTAGAAGATGCAGAGTATCCTGTCCAGGGACTTTTCACGCGGAGAACCACCCATACGAACAAATTCCAAACTTCATTGCATCACAACAGAAGGTGTTCATCTGTGGAATAACTGTAATCAAATCAAGTTTTATTTATATAGCACATTTTTAAAACGATTTTTGGTTGAGCCAAAGTGCTGTACATATAATAATTACCTTGTAAGGACACTATACAGTAAATACAACAGCATAGTTTGTGCAGAATATCAGTATGAGAAAACGACACCCTCTGACCTTAGACCCTCACATCGTACAAGGAAAAACTTCCGGAGAAAAACCCACAGTTTTAAAGGGAAACATGGGAGAAACCTCAGGGAGAGCAACAGAGGAGGGATCCCTCTCCAAGGACGGTCAGACGTGCAATAGATGCCGTAATGATGAGCTGAAATACTGTGCAACTTTATCTTAACTAAAACTCTTATTTAGAAACCAAATCCTGAATGGTTCTGAGCAGGGCCTGTGAAGTGATGCTTTCTATTTCTTGTTGATGTAAAAGTTATTTATTTTTAGTTGTTTTGTACAAAATATGAAATTTGTTTTGTAAAAAATATGAAATTTCAAGGCTGCACATGTGTATCCTCTGCGGTCTTAAAATCCCCACAATGCTTTGTGCATGGACCAATTTCCAAATCTTTGGCGGAAATCGCTCTCCATTTAAGGCGTTCCACCATTCTTCGTTTTCCGAGGCTAGGAAGGATTCTTGCCTCGCTTCTGAAGGACCTGACTCGGAGGGACCGGTCCTACCAAGGAAGTGTCCTCGACATTGAGAAACACCTTGTATGTGCCAAGCCCCCATGAAGTGCGCCAGACTATGAGGAAAATATTAGTTCTGTCCAAATGGTGGTACTACAATTTCCGTATCAGTCCGTGACATCACCGGGCCCAGAAAGACTTTTTCCTATTGACTAACATTGGGAAAGAGACGTCTGTAAATCAGCGGATCATTTTTTAAAAACAAAATAAACTACCCAGTATGAACTATTTTATATCCCTTATTATAATCATTAGGTGCTTAAAGTTGTAAAATGCACTAAAAGCAGAATCTAGATTCATATTCTGTCTCCATTCATTCTACTGAGCCGAGAGTGGGAGCTCCGGGGGCGGGGCTTGCTGGCATGCTCTGTGAGCACACATACAGGTTCTTCTGCTCTGACAGCCAGGCATGATGGGTAATTTGTGACGTTTCGCTCTCTCAAAAGTTGGGCCATTTTGTCCTCATGCGCCAATGAGCAGCTCTCATAGGAAAGAACGAGACCCCGCCTCCGACGCTGTATCCAGTTCTTATTATACATCCATGGCCTGGGTGCATGCAGCAGAAGTCTCGTCTCTGATTGGCTGCAAATCGATTGCCTTTGATGAACATCCACTCCTTGTATCCACATGAAGAATTGGTAACACCACACCATAAAGATTAATTTAAAAGTAAAAAAAAATGGGGTGCAAACTATTTACATTGCAATTATAATTGTTTAAAAAAACCCAGGGTCCCCGTCGGCAGACACTGTGTCTCAGGGGTTCTTAATATTTAAGAACCTATTAATGTGTTATACCAGATTAACGGAAATAATCTCAGCTAACTGACGATACAAACCATTTTTACCAAAACAAAACACAAGTCTCATAAGAAGCATCTAAATGACCCCTTAGCGAAAAATGCTAACGGACATTGGCACAGAACTCAAGATAAAAGTACCCTTATTACTTATCGTAGCTGCACATACAAGATATCCGATTAAAGCTGAGGTTCCACAGATTATTTAGGTATATAGTATCATCACTGAGTGATCCGGACTCGCGACAGGGGAAGCAAATACAGACATCACAACACGTACCTTTACGGAGCTTCTAGGGAGATCGTCTCACCATAGCTGTCAATCTGATCAAAAGACATGTTAAATGGCATTAAAACCAGAAAAACGCGGCTGAATCGGTTAATCCATAGGTTTTTAACGTCTCTGTATAAAAAAATGATTTAATTTATAATCCATAATTCCATTTTTATGTAAAAATCGGAGAGCAAATGTTAGCTGCTAATGGTAGCCACCAGAGTGGCTGCTGCTTCCGGTCTAGGCTATGCGGCAGTCTCACACACACACATTACCAAATAAGGACTATGTGGGAGTTTCCCTCGATTCCATTGGCTCTGACGGTTAGAAACCCCCAGAAGAGGTTTTTTTGTTGCTAAATCTGTCTATAAAGGTCAAATTTCACTTGTTTTGCATCAATCTTGATACAGGGTACTTAGTATATGCTGTACTTTGGATTCCTAAAGCTTTTAGTCTACTAACCCATCATCCAAGGTTAGTTTTCACTATAAGTACAACATATTCTTTGGACGGACACTATAATTTACAGTTTTTTACCATGTTCAATCTGAATTTTCTTTAAAATAAAAAACATCTATATTTATTCTGACACTTCTACATCCAACTCACAGGTTTATCATTACTTTGAGAAAAATGATTATTAATTTAACCCTTTTAGAAGGGAAGATATTGTCATTTGTTCTGGGAATGTCATTTTCGAGCCTGAAACCTGAAAAACAGGCTCGGGGTTTAACAGGTTAATTATTTGGATTTTATTTTCTTAATTTACAAAATGACAATGTAACTAGTTGATAAATAATAAAACAAACACTGAAGGCCTACCAAAGACACAAGCAAAATATGTCCCGTCACCGCCTTCTTGCCCGACCTTGTGCCCGGCCTCCTGAGTTCCCCAGCGGCTTTCGCCCTCGAGCCAGGCCGCCTGACTCTCCCATGAACTCTGCCTTGCCCCCGGGCCGGCCGTCTGTCACTTTGAAAAAATTATTGATAATCCATCATTCAATTTGTATGCAAAAATCGGAGGAGAAAAATTAGCTGCTAATGGTAGGCACCAGAGGTTAGCGCAGCTTCCGGTTTTTCTATGCGTCTCTCTCACTCCTTATTTGGTAAGCTGTGTGTGTATGGGGGACTTTCCCTCGATTCCATTGGCTCTAACGGTCAGAAAGAGATGTCAATCAGCAAAATCGACCAAGGGGGGCCAGAGATATGGAGAATCCACCCAAATGACCCCAGAAGTGTTTTTTTTTTGCTAAACTTCTCTAAAAAGGTAAAATGTCACTTGTTTTGCATCAATCTTGATACAGGGTACTTATTATATGTTATACTTTTGATTCCTAAAGCTTTTAGTCTACGTTACCATCATCCATGGGTAGTTTTCACTATAAGTAAAAAAGAAGGTTTGGACGGTCACTATAATTTACAGTTTTTTACTATGTTATCAATCTGAATTTTCTTTAAAATAGAAAACATCTATATTGATTCTGACTTTTCTACATCGACCTCACAGGTTTATCATTACTTTGAGAAAAAAGATTATTAATTTCACCCTTTTAGAAGGGAGGATATGGTCATTTGTTCTGGGAATGTCATTTTCGAGCCTGAGACCTGAAAAACAGGCTCAGTGCTTAACAGGTTAAGTGTAATTTGGCTTGGCTTCCTATTTTGTATGGACATGCTTTTATGTTGAAGGCGAGTTTACGCTGTTGACAGGAAGTTGTTGTTCCTATGGATACAAGAAAAGCTTCACAGGGGGCGGAACTTGTCATAAAGTCCGTAATAAATAAAACCCACCCATTTAGAGGGAAGATATGATTGGTCAATTGTACTATCATTTTACATTACTCTCTCAATCAGTTACTATAGGGGGCCCTCTGTGAATTTACAGCAGGACTACCAACAGCTCCTCTCTTCACAGTAACTCGCAGAGATGAGCTTCTTTCATTTAACCCTTCACATTCCAACAGAAACTGAATAGGCAGATTAGAAGGATTTATTTCTTTGGAAATGTTATTTTAAATACAATTAAATCAAGTTTTTTGGTAAAACTAATGAAAATTAAAACTAAAAAAATATTAAAAAAAGAAATATTAAACTTTTTTTCTAATGTTTTTAAATATTATTTTGTAGAATAACTTAGGCCCTCAGAGAGCTCCAACAAGCCGTTTAGGACAGAGAGTGAATACACATACTATACAGAGATGCTGTATGAGAAACCAATGTGAGTTTGGAAAATTGCACAATATACATTTATTTTAGTATACCTCAACAATGGAATTATGATCAGTAGAAATGGCCATGACATGGGACCTTTATGCAAAATTACAAAATATTTATTTCTTTACTCTTTATATCTTTTCTTGCAATTATACAATTTTTTAATGAGTTTAACAGTATTTGTTATGTATTTGACAGTGATATATAGCCATAACAAAAGTATTTTTTTGTAAAATTACAGAAAATGCAGCTAATTTTGCCAACAGAAAGTCATTTATTTTTACGGTTAAATTCTCATTTAAAAACTGTTAAAAAATAAATAAATAATGTATTCCATTTCTACAGTTTTATTTTGTTAAAATACATGACACATTTCAATAAACCGTTTATTCTTGTAATTTTAATATAATTTCCTGTAATTATGAAATACAATAAAAACTGTTACATTTTTTTTTACAGCGTATAGCAGAGGACAAAGATGTCAACACAGATGTGTTCTCCACAATGTACATTTATCAGGGATCCGTGTTTAGCCTTAGGTGATTTCGATCTTTTGATGGCATATTGTTCACTGAACATAGTCTAATAAGTAATGGTCACCCACAATATGTTGGGAAATTTAGTTGCTAGATGTACTTTAGTTGCTCGATGTACTTAAATAATACATTAATAAAAGTTGTCTGTACGTCTTTTTCCCATCAGTTGAAGAAATGTCTGTAAAACTAAGAGTAACATTACAAACTTTGTTTTTGATAAGGCTAACTTTTGGTTCATAAACTTTTGGTTTGCTACCCTTGATCACCCTCCCTTCTTTAAACTATCATAGCAGGCCATCATAAGAGAGTTGCAGATTAAAGCTGACAATGTCGCAACACATTTTTCTTTCAAAGGGCATTATGAGACCCCCTGATGCCGGGGGGGGGAAAGGTTTCCACAGTAGCCTTACATAAAACATCAAATGTTCGCTCTTATGCCTTTTTTTGCATATTATTATCCTTAGGTGAATAATAAAGACCCTCTGGTGAACGATGGGAACTTTAAACTGTTTTCCTTTTGTTTATGTAAGTAATAGAAAAAGGGGATGAGAGAGAGGGTAGATGACATGTTTCAAACTAAGATCCAGGATCACAGCAGTGGCGACGGCCATAGGGGCTTGGGGCGCCCCACCTCTACCCACATTCTAGATTGTCATTAACAAATACTTACATTTTTTACACTTTTTTTTTAATGAACAAGGTACATATTATATAGTTGGTGTCAGTTAAATGTATAATCTACGATAACATATAGATTACAATTGTTTTATGATGTCTAAAGTTACTGATAAGTCACGTGTTTCCTGCTTGGTGTCAGGATTCTCTTATGTTGTTTTGTAGTTTTGTATGTTTGGGTGTTTGCTGTCATGTTTTCCTCCCTGTTTATTGTCTGGTCCTTTTCCCTGTGTTTTTCCTCCCGTCGTTAGTTCCCTGGTGTGTCTCGTTATCTGATTGTGTTCACCTGTGGCCCTTGTGTTTCTCCTCCCCTGCCCGGCTGTTTCTCGTCTTGTGATTACCCCTCCCTGTATTTAGTCTTGTCTCTTCCTGTGTTCAGGGTTGGTGCTTCTTTCGTTGTGACTGAGTTCACCGGTGAGTGTTCTGTTTTGTCGATGTTATTTAGTATCCTTGAAATAAAGGTTTTCACTTTAATCTGCATTTGGGTCCTGCTTGCTGCACACACCGTGACAGAAAGCACCAACCCACAATGGACCCAGCGGATTTTTACGATTTGGAGTACCCAGCGGATTTTCATGAGTTCGAGTTGGATCTGTTCGATCTAGACTTTTCTCTACAATGTTATCATGCCGAGTGGAAAGGAGCCTCTTCTAGAAGGGACAAAGAGGCTATCCTCGAAAAGGCACGAATGCTGGTGGCTGAAATGCCTTGGTTGAGGAGTTCGTTGCCTAAGTGGCTACAACGCTTCACAAGTTGTCCTGTTGGAGGTCCACAGAGTCTCCAAAAAACCTCTAGGAGACGCAGGGCCAGGATTCCAGCCCGTGCTCCAACAGCCATGGTCCCGGCTTCAGTTCCGGTTTCCACAGCCATGGATCCATGCACCAGTACCGGCCCGCAGAGCTATGTTCACTTGCTCGATTACCTGGCCCACGCAGCCATGGTCCAGGCCTCTGTTCCGGTTCCAGCAGCTCCAATTCCAGCCGCAGTACCGGCCCCAGTAGCCATGGTCCCGACTCCAGTTTCGGCTCCAGCACCTAGTCTCCTGCTGGCTCCCCAGCCGACACCAGCTCCCCGTGTCCTGTCGGCGTACCGGCCGACTCCAGCACCTCGTCTCCTGCTGGCTCCCCAGCCGACGCCAGCTCCCCGTGTCCTGTCGGCGTACCGGCCGACTCCAGCACCTCGTCTCCTGCTGGCTCCCCAGCCGACGCCAGCTCCCCGTGTCCTGTCGGCGTACCGGCCGACTCCAGCACCTCGTCTCCTGCTGGCTCCCCAGCCGACGCCAGCTCCCCGAGTCCTGTCGGCGTACCGGCCGACTCCAGCACCTCGTCTCCTGTTGGCTCTCCAGCCAACACCAGCTCCCCGTGTCCTGTCGGCGTACCGACCGACTCCAGCACCTCGTCTCCTGTTGGCTCTCCAGCCAACACCAGCTCCCCGAGTCCTGTCGGCGTACCGACCGACTCCAGCACCTCGTCTCCTGTTGGCTCTCCAGCCAACACCAGCTCCCCGAGTCCTGGCGGCGTACCGACCGACACAAGTCCCCTCTCCAGTTCCCTCTCGAGTCCCCTCTCCAGTTCCCTCTCGAGTCCCCTCTCCAGTCCCCTCTCCAGTCCCCTCTCCAGTTCCCTCTCCAGTTCCCTCTCGAGTCCCCTCTCAAGTCCCCTCTCGAGTCCCCTCTCGAGTCCCCTCTCGAGTCCCCTCTCGAGTCCCCTCTCGAGTCCCCTCTCTAGTTCCCTCTCGAGTTCCCTCTCCAGTTCCCTCTCGAGTCCCCTCTCGAGTCCCCTCTCGAGTCCCCTCTCTAGTTCCCTCTCGAGTCCCCTCTCCAGTTCCCTCTCGAGCCCCCTCTCCAGCCCCCTCTCCAGCCCCCTCTCCAGTTCCCTCTCCAGTTCCCTCTCTAGTCCTCTCTCGAGTCCCCTCTCAAGTCTCCTCTCGAGTTCCCTCTCGAGTTCCCTCTCAAGTCCTCTCTCAAGTCTCCTCTCAAGTTCCTACCCGAGTCCCCTCTCAAGTAACCTCTCGAGTAACCTCTCGAGTAACCTCTCGAGTCTCCTCTCGAGTAACCTCTCGAGTCTCCTCTCGAGTTCCCTCTCAAGCTCCCTCTCGAGATCCCTCTCGAGCTCCCTCTCGAGCTCCCTCTCGAGATCCCTCTCGAGATCCCTCTCGAGTTCCCTCTCGAGTTCCCTCTCAGGTCCCCTCTCGAGTCTCTTCTCGAGTCCCCTCTCGAGTCCCCTCTCGAGTCCCCTCTCGAGTCCCCTCTCGAGTCCCCTCTCGAGTCACCTCTCGAGTCCCCTCTCGAGTCCCCTCTCGAGTCCCCTCTCGAGTCCCCTCTCGAGTCACCTCTCAAATCCCCTCTCGAGTCTCCTCTCAAGCCCTCTCTCGAGTTCCCTATCGAGTTCCCTCTCAAGTCACCTCTCGAGTTCCCTCTCAGGTCCCCTCTCGAGTCTCTTCTCGAGTCCCCTCTCAAATCACCTCTCGAGTTCCCTCTCGAGTTACCTCTCGAGTCTCTGATCGAGTTCCCACTCAAGTCCCTACCCAAGTGTCGTTGGAGGTTCCGCTGGGGGTCCTGCCAACTCTATGTCCTGTGCCGTTGGAGGCCCCGCCGACTACTCTCCTGCTGGGGGTCCTGCCAACCCGGTGTCCTGTCCCGTTGGAGGCCCCGCCGACTACTCTTCTGCCGGGGGTCCTGCCAACTCTATGTCCTGTGCCGTTGGAGGCCCCACCGACTACTCTCCTGCCGGGGGTCCTGCCAACCCTGTGTCCTGTCCCGTTGGAGGCCCCGCCGACTACTCTTCTGCCGGGGGTCCTGCCAACCCCGTGTCCTATGTCGTTGGAGGCCCCGCCGACTACTCTCCTGCCGGGGGTCCTGCCAACCCTGTGTCCTGTGCCGTTGGAGGCCCCGCCGACTACTCTTCTGCCGGGGATCCTGCCAACCCTGTGTCCTGTGCCGTTGGAGGCCCCGCCGACTACTCTTCTGCCGGGGGTCCTGCCAACCCCATGTCCTGTGCCGTTGGAGGCCCCGCCGACTACTCTTCTGCTGGGGGTCCTGCCAACCCCATGTCCTGTGCCGTTGGAGGTCCCGACGACTGCTCTCCTGCCGGGGGTCCTGCCAACCCTGTGTCCTGTCCCGTTGGGGGTCCCGCCGACGACTCTTCTGCCGGGGGTCCTGCCAGCCCTATGTCCTGTTCCGTTGGAGGTCCCGCCGTTACCTGTCTCGCCGGGGGTCCTGCCAACTCCTGGTCCTCTTCCGTGGGGGATCCTGCCGAAGCCTGTCCCACCGGCTCTGGTTCCTGTCCGGCCTCCGGAGCTGTCCCGTCAGCGCCTTCCTGCCCGGCCCCCTGAGAGCCGTGGTCTTCGGCCTCGAGCCCGGCCCCCTGAGAGCCGCGGTCTTCGGCCTCGAGCCCGGCCCCCTGAGAGCCGCGGTCTTCGGCCTCGAGCCCGGCCCCCTGAGAGCCGTGGTCTTCGCCCTCGAGCCCGGCCCCCTGAGAGCCGTGGTCTTCGCCCTCGAGCCCGGCCCCCTGAGTGCTGCGGTCTTCACCCTCATGCTCGGCCCCCTGACTCTTCCTGCCGCTGCCTTCGCCCTCATGCTCGGCCCCCTGAGTTTGCCCGCTGTGGTCTTCGCCCCTCCATGGACTCTGCCTTGCCCCCGGGCCATCCGCCCGAGATTTCCACCCTGGACTTGGCCTTGCCCCCGGGCCGTCCGCCCGAGATCCCTTCAAGGCCCGTCCTCCAGACCCCCTCCACCCACCCTGGTGCGCCTAGTGTTGTGTCCCGCCTCCGGACCCCCTCCACCCACCCTGCTTGAGGTTTTGGACTTTTGTGGTTTTTAGGGACGTCTAGAATCCGTCCCTTGAGGGGGGGGTTCTGTCAGGATTCTCTTATGTTGTTTTGTAGTTTTGTATGTTTGGGTGTTTGCTGTCATGTTTTCCTCCCTGTTTATTGTCTGGTCCTTTTCCCTGTGTTTTTCCTCCCGTCGTTAGTTCCCTGGTGTGTCTCGTTATCTGATTGTGTTCACCTGTGGCCCTTGTGTTTCTCCTCCCCTGCCCGGCTGTTTCTCGTCTTGTGATTACCCCTCCCTGTATTTAGTCTTGTCTCTTCCTGTGTTCAGGGTTGGTGCTTCTTTCGTTGTGACTGAGTTCACCGGTGAGTGTTCTGTTTTGTCGATGTTATTTAGTATCCTTGAAATAAAGGTTTTCACTTTAATCTGCATTTGGGTCCTGCTTGCTGCACACACCGTGACACTTGGGGCGCAGACATCTTTGCCCATTGACTCTCGTTATAAGTGGTGCATGCGCAGTCCGCACCTCTTCAATACAAGTGATAGGAGCAGCTCGGGGCGCACCCAAGCTGCGCCCAAAGCAGCTGTTGACACCTCCAACAACTAGGGGGCAGCAGGAGCGCCGAGTGAGTGATTGACATTTGAATGAGAAAGAGTTAGACCAGTGGTTCTCAAACTTTTTCGTTAAAGTTAACTATTTAAACACTCAGAGAGCCCTTTAGCTCAGTGTTTTTCGAAGTGGGGGGCCCCGACCCCCCGGGGGGCCGCCAGGGGGCACCAGGGGGGTCACTCAAAGTTTGAGGGAAAAGGGATTTCTTTTTCTTTTTTAAAGTTTTTTTTTTTAGATTTTTTTTTTAGATGTTATTAATAACTGCATATCTATCAATCTATGTGTCTTTTGATGCCAATCTTTTCATATTTTTTGTTTTTGAATCACACGACCGCCCTTCAAGCCAATCAGAATCGAGCTGCCCCTACTGAGAGTGAAAATTTGCTAAGCTTTTGGAGCAAGTGAGAGCAAGTGAATGTTTCGCTCTGCAGCTGGATGAGAGCACGGATGTAGCAAATGTCGCAGAATTGCTTGCATACATCAGATTTATTTCAGAAGACAACTTTGTTGAGGAAATATTATTTTCTAAAGCTCTGGAAGGTAGGACCACATGAAGAGACATTTTCCAAGTTTTAGATGAGTACATCATCTCAAACGGACTTGACTGGTCTCGTTGTGTGGGTGTGTGTTCAGATGGGGCAGTGGGGCTATGACAGGCAAAGAAAGCGGAGTGACAGCTTCGATCAGGCAGAAGGACCCAAATGTAGTGGCGACGCACTGCATGTTCCATCGGGAGGCACTTGTGTAACAGCCTAGTGAAGCCTGTTAACATCAAATTTATATTAAAAGATTCGGATTCCCGGCCACACCAATACAGCGAGAAGGACAGCACAATAGGTGTAAAATGGTTTATTTATACAAAGTTACTTTAAAAACACTCCTTTGATAAATACTTAAAATAACGTAAGGACAAAATAATGTTCAATAAATATAAACCAGTTACTTAAGAATTACAGTTCTAGCAGGGGTTGATAAAATCCTGAAAGTCCTGCGAAGCGAACTCAACTCCGGGTTTTTGCCAGGCAGAAGTGGGAGGGGACAACATGTAACTTTCGTGACTGTCACGATTCTCATGTTATGTCACGTTTGTAGTTTTGTATGTTTGGGTGTTTGCTGTCATGTTTTCCTCCTTGTCTGGTCCTTTTCCCTGTGTTTTTCCTCCCTGTCGTTAGTTTCCCTGGTGTGTCTAGTTGTCTGATTGTGTTCACCTGTGGCCCTTGTGTTTCTCCTCCCCTGCCCGGCTGTTTCTCGTCTCGTGATTACCCCTCCCTGTATTTAGTCTTGTCTCTTCCTGTGTTCAGTGTTGGTTCGTCTTTTGTTGGTGACTGAGTTCACCGGTGAGTGTTCTGTTTTGTCTATGTTAGTTTCATTATCCTTGAAATAATGGTTTATCAGAGTTATCTGCATTTGGGTCCTGCTTCCTACACACACCGTGACAGTAACGTAAAACTAGATGCCCAAAAGCAGGAGAAATAGCCACTTCCCTTTATCTGGAGTTTGTTTGAGCGTTGAATCCGATGGTTAGAGGAGGGTCTGGTCCAGCCGACAGGAAGAGGAACTGCAGGGGTCTGTTCTTTGCGAGGAGGAGGAAGGATCCGGTCCGGTCCGATTTGCTGCGAGGTGAGGAGGAGCCGGAGGGATCCGATCCGGTCCGATCTGCGGTGAGGTGAGGCAGCAACTGTCAAGAGACGAATAGCTGCCGTCTAGCAGGTAGTCGGCGTATTTATGGGGGAGTGGATTTGGCAACTGGCGAATGAGATCGCTGATTTTCACTGGGTGCCGGTGTGTCAATCAGAAGTGTCTGTGTCTTTGTTGTGACAGTTCGTTGAGAAGGTTAAACAAGCATGCAAATAAAAAGAGTTCAACATTAAAATCACAACACTATATGTAACATGCAACAATTATATAAAAGGTTTAACCATCCGTCCCACTGTCTAACATACTGACTTTAATCACTTTGTGACACTCCTCCCCCCTTTAACAGTTGTCGTCCCGACAATCTTACTGTCCATACCAGTGACGTGCGGTGAGGTTCATGGCTGGTGAGGCACTGACTCTTTCAGAGTCAGATTTACAAATATTATATATTTTGACCTTAAAGGTGGCGGGGTAGGTAATTTTGGAGAAACCAGCTCGAGTGCGCTAGAATTTGAAAATACACAGCCCCTCCTCCAACACACACGAACGCGCACATGACCAATGAGGGCACGAGATAAGTTTGTGCACAGATGGAAGGCTGACAGGCAGGTTATTTTAGCCGGGCCGGCTAAAATGAGTGGTCGTGCTTTTTACAGTACTACGGCTTCCACAGATTAAATGTTTTTATGTATTTTTTGTCAAAGCACTTAAGATATTCATTGCTATCGGGATGTTAAGAGCATTCCATGGAATATAACAAAAAGTGTATATCGTGCCGGTTTCTCAAACTTACCTACCCCACCTTTAATCGAAATATTCTGTTATTTTCAAAAGCTTTTTTAGTCTGATGCTTCGATTCATTTTAAACAGACCGTTCAACAAAAGGATAGCCTACCCAAAATCTAAATATTGGATTGTCCTCTCTTAGTAAGATTCAATTTTCATTACAAATGTGGTCTTACCTTGACTTGAAGATGAAGTCCATGCTATCCTTCTGGACAACAATCTTTATTACTTTTTTGTAAAAGTCCTCCTTATCTTCCTCTAGTTTCAAAAGTCTAGTTTGTTGTTTGCGTCTGCGTAGAATAACAGTAGCAACAAGAACCTGTGGGCTCACTTGCGCCCCCTTCAGTGCGGCAGAGGTTGTGGCTGCCTCCCCTGGTGCTTTTTTCATTGCCGTTGTATGATGAGACCAGCGAGCTTAAATATCATATATACGTGAAATAAGTTATTTAGAGACTATGGATGGCGAGGATAAATGTAATAAAGGGATCTACAAACATTACATTGGTGACATATAGTGAGATGGTGCAGGCATGCGCTTAGGGCCTGCTTTCCAGACAGTTTCTGTGGGGTGACGCATCTGAGGTGAGGCAGAGCTCATCTGTGCCTCACTCACCACACAGTAACTGGCTTGAGCGCGCTCACAAAATAAGTGCCCGTGCTAAATTAGTGCCCGTGATCCAGCAAGTTACTGTGGGCTTCTGTGAGACAGAGCTCGTCCCTGCCTCACTTCTCAATCTCATCGCTCCCCGTAGTTGTAGCGGAGCTCGGCAAATTAGCCGATTTTTACTATAAAAAGCGATTGGAATCATACAGAAATCACATTTACAACACAGATCAGTGGACACATTTTATTATTATTATTATTCTTTTTTTCCGTTACATTGGAGAATGACAAGTGAGGCTCTGCCTCACCTGCCTCCCCTGACCGCACGTCGCTGGTCCATACCTGTCTGGAGGCCTACCCCTGTTTTGCCTCTGAGACCTTCGTAGGGGTGATGCATTTCTCTGCTCTTGTGGGGCCACAAGGTCCTCTCCTACGGGACCTGTGGGAGGAGCAATTACTATGGGCACAAGGGTCAAAGGCAACAACAGGGGCCTGGGAAGTAGCGAATTGGGGAAGATTGAGTTTGTTTCAATCTCTGGGGCATGATGTGGTACTTCAGGTGGATCGAAAGGGCAAGGCCTAAGATGGTTACGATGGATTGTCTTAATAGGGCCTTCTTTTCCTTCTGGCCTGATCTGGAAAACTGGCAGGCCGGGGCGTAGTTGATCATGAACAACATAGAGTTGGGGCTGCCAGTGGGGCGCCAACTTTCCCTCCCCTCTGCGGCGGAAATTTCGCAACAGCACCCGCTCTCCGGGTAACAAGGGGAGGTGCTTTGCTTTCCGATCGTCCTTGTCTCGCAGTCTGTTTGCTTTGGTCCTTGCTGCCACTTGTTTGTAGACTCTCTGCAAGGTCAGGTTATGCTGATGTACCCAGCCTACCAGGTCATGTCTCTGAGTCAGTGGTGGTGCTCTCACCGCAGTTTCAACAGGCAGGCGGGCATGCCGGCCAAACATTACAAAATGTGGGGTCATTCCAGTCGTCTCATGAGTGGTATTGTTATACATCTGAAGCAGAGAAGGCATGTGGTCTGGCCAGTGTACTTGGTCCTCCAAGCTCAATGATCCTAGAAGAGACAACAGAGTCTTGTTAAATCTTTCACAGGCCCCATTTCCTTGGGGCCTGTAGAGTGTGGTTCGGACCTTCACACACCCATAAAGGCTGCACAGCTGTGCTACCAGGTTTGACTCAAAGGCTCCCCCTTGGTCAGACAGGATACGTTCTGGGCAACCCCATGGCTGGATGAGGTGTCGCCAGAGAACACGAGCTGTGGTGGCTGCCGTCTGGTCTTTTGTAGGGATAGCCCATCCATACTTTGTGAAAAGGTCAGTCATAACCAATAGATAAGGGTAAGTGTCGCCATGCCGGCCAAGAGACAGGTAGTCGATTGAGACAATTTCCAAAGGGTATGATGTTAGGATAGGAACCAAAGGTGCTCTTGCCCTTTTTCTGTTGGGTGCAGCTCGCACAATTGGACGCCCATGTTCCCATCCCTACCCAGTAGAAAGTCTTCCTCAGCAGGGCATCGATCTTGGCTATGCCCATGTGTCCTGAGGCTTGGTGATACTTTTCCCACAGCTCCTGTGTCTTGCCAGTGGGCACCACAATTTGGGAGAGGTTCAGCCCAGTATGACGCTCTTGGGTTCTCCGCTTCAACACACCTTCCTGGATGTATAACCGACTCCATTCTCGCAAGAGATGTTTTACTGCAGGCTCACTGGCTTTCCTTTCCTCAGGTAGTGGGAAGTGTCCTCTTGTCACCCACCCCTTCACTTGGACCAGTGTTTGGTCTCCTTCCTGACAATGCTTCCAATGGTCTTCGGTTTCAGGGGTGTCCTCCAATTCCACCACTGCTGTCTCTGCTTGGGTCTGCTGGGTTGGTTCTGCGTCTTGTGGCAACCTGGACAAAAGATCAGCATTCTGGTTTGCAGAGCCAGGGCGATATTTCAAGTCAAAGTCAAAGTTTGCCAGCTGGGCTGCCCACCGCTGTTCAGTGGCACCTAAGTGTGCTGTGTTCAGGTGGACAAGTGGGTTATTGTCTGTAAAAGCCAGGAATGTGTTGCCCCACAAATAGTCTTTGAATTTCTCAGTGACAGCCCACTTGAGGGCCAAAAACTCCAGTTTGAATGAACTGTAATTGTTGTTGTTCCTTTCAGTGGGGTGTAAGCTTCTGCTGGCATAAGCAATAACCCTCTCCCTGCCATCCTGTACTTGTGATAGCACTGCCCCCAATCCTCCTAGGCTAGCATCAGTGTAGAGCTGGAATGGCTTTGCGATGTCGGCAAAGGCCAAAACTGGGGCACTCACCAACGCAGTCTTCAGAGCATCGAATGCCACCTGGCAGTCTGCAGTCCAATCCACGGCATTCTTCCTTTGTCGCATGCTAGCAGAACCTACTAGGAGAGCGTTAAGGGGTACAGCGATTTTGGAGAAGCCCTTCACAAATCTACGGTAATATCCTACAAATCCAAGGAATGACCGTACCTGCTTGATGGTTGAAGGGGTTGCCCAGTTCCTTACAGCGGCGGTCTTTTCAGGGTCTGTGGATACTCAGTCCTTCGAGATGACGTGCCCGAGGTAGGTGACCTTTTTCCGAAACAAGTGGCATTTATGGGGCTGCAACTTCAGGCCGTGGACGGCCAGCTTTTCGAAAACCTGCTCCATGTGTTCAATGTGGGTGTCAAAATCAGGGGAGTATACTACCACGTCATCCAAATAGATCAGTAGAGACTCCTGGACCTGTCCTCCCAGGCAGCGCTGCATTAGTCTTTGGAAAGTCGCTGGGGCATTACAAAGGCCAAAGGGCATCCTCTGGAACTCGTAGAGGCCAATGGGGGTGGTGAATGCCGTCTTCTCCCGATCTTTTGGGTCCATTTCCACCTGCCAAAATCCACTGGCGAGGTCCAGAGTGGAGTACCAAGCAGCTTGTTTGAGACTTGTGAGGGATTCTTCAATTCTTGGCAGGGGGTAGGCATCTTTGTGAGTCAGAGAATTGAGCCTTCTGTAATCGACACAGAAGCGCCAGGATCCATCTTTCTTCCTTACCAATACGATGGGTGCCGCCCAAGGGCTGGAGCTTTCCTTGATAACATCTGTGTCCAACATGTTTTGGATGATGCTCCTCAACTCAGGGTAGAGGATTGGTGGGATTGGCCTGTAGCGCTCCCGGCTAGGTGGTGCAGAGCCTGTGGGGATGGAGTGGAGGACTGCATCAGTTTGACCAAAATCCTCATCCCCTGCTGCAAAGACATCCCGCCATCGCTGCAACAGGGAGTAAATTTTCTGCTGTTGTTCGGTCAACAATCCCCCCCCTTTTAGCAGGTTGACTGGATGCTGGCCTTCAACGGTGACCCGGTTCACCTGGACATCCACCTCTACTACACCTGGGTCTGAGGCTTTCAGTACAAGGTCTTTTTCTCCCCGAATCTGGCTTGGTTCAACCTGGAAGACATTAGCAAGCGGGCGCCGTTGGGGTATTGTGACTGGGTAAGGATTTCGGTTACATACCCTTATGGTGAGGCGTCCTTTCACCACCCAGGCGACGGTGCGGGCTACCTGCCACTCGTCATTTCTTTCTGGTCCTTCCACCAGGGCACAAAAATCTGACTTGGTCTCCGCCCCATACAGCTGTGTCCAGAGCACCATCTCGCTGTTTGGAGGCACAACCACTGATTCCTGGCGGGTCAAACTGGCCACTCCCACCGGTCCATCCGAGGAATCGATTTGTGACACCTTTTGGAAGACTGCAAAGGCACGTTCCCACTCTCCTTTGGCTTGTTGGGACATGGTGGCTCCGAATGCAGTCAGCCCGGGGTGGACACCCTGAAACAGTTCTTTCCAGCAGTGTGAAATCACATTCATCCCTAGTATACCTCTTTCTGCCTTCAGACACTCATCTTTGACAATGATGACTCCTTTTCCTGGCACAGTGACTCCTCCCACTGAGAAATCCAGGATGGCTCTGATGGATCTGATGAGAATCGGTTTTTCATAAAGCCTGTTTGGTCATAATGAACTAATGTCGGAAGGACTTTCTCCAATCGTCGAGCTATTACTTTGGCATAAAGTTTGATTTCTGAATTTACAAGTGATATTGGTCTAAAACTTGTGCATACATTTGGGTCTTTCCCCTTCTTGTGTATGAGAGAAATTATAGCTGTATTGATATCCTTTTGGAAATGTCCTTCTTTGAGTGCTACATGAATCATATCCAATAATATTGGTCCTAAATCAGGCCAAAACTGGGAATATAATTCCGGAGGGGTACCATCTATACCAGGGGATTAGCCAAGGTTCATGTCTTCCAATGCTTCAGATAATTATTTAAGTGTAATTTCACACTCTAAGTGATCAATAAGATCCACAAAGAAATGTTATAACTCTGCCTTTGATGTCTGTACTTGAGATGTATATAAATGTTTATAGAACTGTTCAAATTCATGATTAATACGGACTGGATCATAAAGGACAATTCCATCATTATTCGTAATAGAAGATATTTGGGCCAGCTGCTCGTTATTTCGGAGTTTACTTGCCAGCAGGGAGCTCGGTCTACTTCCATCTAGATATTCTTTGTTTATTACCCTATCAATCAGAAATGTGGCTCTCTTGGTAAGTAGCGCATTGAGTTCAGTTTCAACTTTGCATCCTGCTATTTCTGAATTATAAGGTTCCTGTAGTTCTCTAATCAGTGATGATAATGTACATTCTAGATCCAGGATTGTCTTGAGCTCTTCCCTATTTCGGGCTGAGGAGTACGCTATGGCGTTGCCTCGAACATAACCTTTTACAGCGTTCCATGCCTAACATCTTTAACTGAATTATAATTAACCAGTTTAGCCCTGAACCTGTTTTTCAGGTCTCAGGCTCGAAAATGACATTCCCAGAACAAATGACCATAATATCTTCCCTTCTAAAAGGGTTAAATTAATAATCTTTTTTCTCAAAGTAATGATAAACCTGTGAGTTGGATGTAGAAAAGTCAGAATCAATATAGATGTTTTTTTATTTTAAATGTTTATTTTTATTGTAAATTATAGTGTCCGTCCAAAAATTATTTTGGACTTACAGTGAAAACTACCCTTGGATGATGGTAAGGTAGACTAAAAGCTTTAGGAATCCAAAGTACAACATATAATAAGTACCCTGTATCTAGATTGATGCAAAACAAGTGACATTTGACCTTTTTAGAGAGGTTTAGCAAAAAAAACTCCACCTCTGAGGTGATTTGGGTGGAAATGGGGGTTTTACCGTTTCTCTGTACCCATTGGTCGATTTTGGTGATTGACATCTCTTTCTGACCATTAGTGCCAATAGAATCGAAGGGGAATCTCTCCACTCACACACATGGTAAAACAAAAAGGTGGGGGCTTTGCGCATGCAGGTTTGCACCAGAGTGAAGCTGTCTGTAGCTCTAACTTCTGAAAACCGAAAAGCAGGTTTATTGCTCATGGATTATCAGAAATCATTCAAAGGGACACAGACACATTGGATTAACCTATGGATTAACTTCAGCAGCGTTTTTATGGTTTTAATGCCATTGAAGACCACTTTTGAAACGATGAGTTGAGATGTGCAGCAAAGATAAATAATAAGGTTGGAGTGAATTTCGGTGCAGTCATCTGTTAGCATTTTTCGCTCATTGCTAATTCAGAGGCTCAGCGTTAGCATTGTGTTTTTTTTTTTTGAAAAAATTATTAAAATGATCAGTTAGATGAGTTTCTTCCTGTTACATGGATATAAAACATTCACAGTTTATTAAATGAACATGCCCTCAGACCAGGGTTGCCAACTTTGGGTACCTGGCAGGGCTCAACATTATAAATGGCCCGCTGGCCCGGAAGCACTATTTAGACACCCCGGGCCAGCATAATGTACTTTCCACTTGCCCGCTCGGGCCACTAAAAATATTGGTTTAAAAAAAAAAATGGTCCTGTTGTATTGGTATTTTGACTAGCAATTTAGTTGAATTGTTTTGTTTATTAACGCTACAACATATCGTTTTGTGAGTCGGTTGTCGTTGTTGGGTGGAAGGCAAACAGCTGTTTGCTGGAGTGCAGCGCGAGCAGGCTCCCGTGAGCGGCTGTGCGCTCCTTCACTACATTGTATCGCGCCACCTAACCATTAGCCAAAAAGGTTTTTCATACCAGCGGTAACCGGCCAAGCGCCGGGCAAAAAACAATCTTCAAATAAAAGAAAGTCACCGGAGGAGTTAAAGGAGAGTGACAGGGAGCATGAGAAGAAGAGGGAGAGAAAGTTTCAGCCAGCTTGATCGATGGAGTTGGCTTCTAGTGGTGCAGTGACGTGTCCTAAAACCCTTTTATAATCTATCGATTAGATTTAAGATTCGAAAATTATAAAAGTAGGGTAGACATGTGGATATTATCCGACTGAACAAAACGTGCATTTATCAAACAGGTTTGTTTTCCACAGACCTTATTTCCAGCTATTTTCCAAAACCCTGTGGAGAAATCCCATTGCTTTTTGTCGAGGGAACCAGCAGCTTACTTCCTGGTTTTAGGACGCGTCACTGGCTGCACCTCTCAATATGATGCCAATATAAACAAGGTCTTCTGTCGGCTCTGTACATCAATGCCGACCTATGCTGACAAGTAAGTGAAGAGTAGAAAATATAAAGGTATTGGCTTTAGGGAAATGTCCCAGCAGTTTAGGATAATGAAGGTTCTAATCTAATCTATTACATAGCCATTACTTTTCTAACTCCTAATGACAGGAAGGCAGAAAGTGCATTATACAAATAATAATACTCATAATAATAGCAGACATTTTTTAGCAATGACTACAATATCATTATTTTATAAACCAAATATGAACAATTGAGGAAAATGAGGAAGAACTGATGATTCAAATGTTGTAGTACAAGTTGTAATGTAGTTAGTGCATAAATTACTATTGCAACAAATGTGTTCATTTTCTTCATTATTAGTCGATTTTTTTTTGGACGAATGCTCCGGGCCAGTGGTTACAATGGTGGGGCCAGTGATAATGCAATGTCTACCCCTGCCTGGCTGGAGTGAGATTTTGATATCATGGGTTTAATTACACATGCACACTAAATGACTGCTATCGTGTCAGTAGCGGGACCTTAGCATATATATGATATATATATACAATACAAATACACAATATTGGACACAGACTATAAAGGGCACAAAGTTTAATTCACTAATGAAAGTCAAACACATGTTTGTTTCCACTGTTTTATTGTGTGCCTGTCGCGATAAGCAATTAATTGACTTATCGTACGATAAATAAAAATGAACTCGATAACTTTTCTGACCTCGATACATTTCCATTTACATGAGGATGTGACTAGCAGTTTGAAAGGATGTACTTGAATTATTATTATATATTATCATGATGTAAGTGGTCTAAAATGGTCATACAACGGTGCCGACAATATTATCGTTTATCGCAATAATTTCCGGGAAAATGTATCCAACAAAATTAATTATCGTGAGAGGCCTATACATGAAACACACACACACACACAAATCTACAGACTTACTCCAACCTGCCAAATATATTAATTAACGCACTCACTCTCATACAGATGTAGCACTCCAGATAGGACTCACATGGGTGTGTCCCAGTCAAAAGCCCAGCGGATCCCAGTGGCTGGGGGTGTTGCCAAATTGCTAGAGGGCGTTGCCAAATTTCCCCATTTGTTCAATTACAGGATTTAACCATGAGATGGCGCTTCATTCACAAATACACAAAGACAACTGGGTGTTGTAGAACTTAGTCGGTTTGCAATGTTTGCAGCTCTGCAGTTGTGTTTGTTGAATACTGTAGCATTTAATCACTTATTTGTTATGGTTTTCACAGGCTACTATAATGAAAAAACATCAGTTTTAGATCAAATAAAGTATATAGTTTGCTTTATGCAGTATATTTTTTGTAATATTGTTGGGGTGTTTTTACACAGTACAGTAGATTGAAGTAAATCAATTTATACATTAAGATAAGATAAGATGGACCTTTATTAATCCCGTGGGGAAATTCAGTAGTTCAAACAGCAACAGGGTAAGAGTGAAAAACAGGATAGCACAGATTCACACAGATTAATAAAATCAAAAATAATAATAATGAGAAACTATGTAATAAGAAATGAATAAAACTAAAATATAATTATCATATCATATATTATAATGTATTGTATTATTAAGTAATATCATACATTAACCCCATTATAGCAGATGCCACATTGAATGGATGAACACATTTATGCATCAATAATTACAACAGAGTATTTCTAAATACAAGTTGTAAAAATACTTATATGTATTTAATATTAATAACATAATGATTAATTTCAGATAATACTTTTCAGGGTTAGACCCGGTCTGACAGCGCTTAGCTCTCTGCTGCAGAGAAGATCACTGCTCTAAACAAAGTCAAAAATCCTACATCCAAACGGAATAAATATAATTAATTATGATGAATACGTTAAGTCTTGTTCATTGTTTTTCACTTTTATTAAATGTTTGATATTTCCGGCACAGACCCTTTCATACCGGCAATGCACGATAGAAACAACAGAAAGTGCGACAGTTTAAATATGCCAGTGTTAATTTCGTCAACGAAAACTATGACGAAAAATGTTCATCAACAACCTTTTTTACATGACTAAGACGAGACGATGACGAGCTAAAAATAGATTCTTGATAACGAAAACTATGACGAAATGTATATTTAGTTTTCGTTGACGAGACGAGACGGACTAAGGTGTTAATGGTGGACTATCGGACATTCAAAATGCAGCATATTTTCCCCCAAGTGTCCATCTTGTCTGTCAAAATGCATCTTACGTTTCTAACTTGCAATATCATTATTTCCGCTCTCTTCACTCCAGAAGAGCGATCTCCCTGTGTCTCTCTGTGTGCGGGGGGCGGGGCCTAACATACATGCTGTTACTAGAACAATAAGCAGCAGACTTTTACTTTTTATCATTTCTACTGGATCTTAGATCTGCGCATGCGCAATACGGGTCGGTGATTGACCAACCGGCTCCCACTGCTCTGCAGTCTGTTAACCTTGTTAAGAGTGGTGGGGGTGGGGAGGGAGCAGATCGACAGCTTGAGCAGCTGTTAACTCAACATTGTAAATAACCAACCAAAAACGATCGCCGGGTCATCTTGTTTTTGGCGTGAGAATAGTTTGGGCAGCGTGAGAGCGTGAGAGAAAGCGTGTGTCACACGCCAGATGCGTGAGAGTTGGCAACCCTGCCTCAGACACTGTTTCCTGCAAGATGTTGCAGGAGGGCCCCGGTACCGGGGTCTCTCGGGCTTAACAGGTTAAACAACATAAACTCTCTTAAGCCGATTTTAAGCTGTTGACAGTATTGTGAAAAAAATTGAATCTCCATCTTGCAGCTCGATTGTTCTCCTTAGAAAGAAAAAATGTACATACATTGGCGCGGTGGTCTGATATTGACATGTGATATTTCAGTATTTTTAACTAAATCTACAAGCTTACTTAATGCTCTCAATGAACTTCATCACGTTCCTATGGCTGAGCATCACCACTGCTAAGCTAAAGGCTGACTCATGTTGGCGTGACAACGTTAAGTAGTTTAATCAGTCACTTGTTAGCTTGTTAGCAATATTGTTAATTTCGTTGAGTAAAACTATGACAAAATATGTTCGTCAACGACCTTTTTTTCCATGACTAAAACGAGACGATGACGAAACGGCACCGACGGCAGTAAACAATAACTGTAAAGAAATCAACATGCAATATCGTCGATGAAAAGTGACGAGACGAAAATGTAGTTTACTAAATAAAAACTATGCCAACATTTCTCTTTGCTTTCGTTGACGAAAAACGAGGAGACAAATGTTATCAAAGATAACGTTACATCTCTGAAAGTCAGTTTTTCTCCCAGCAGTTCCATTTCCGGTACTGCGGCAGTGGAGCAGCTGTGTGTCTGTGCTGCGCGCGGCGGTACATTTGAATTACACCGGGCAGCAGCATAATATGAACTGTCAGGAAGACTCGGGTCTAACTCATGGTCTAACTAACCTTATTTAACAGAAAATAAAATGGCAACAACAGGGCTTGGGAGCAGTGGTCGCGTTAACCAACCGAGTGACGAGTTGTGTACAGACTAGACGGGTAATAATGGATTATGAGGGAATTTTACGATCCTGTCCGTCAAAATGACTAGTTTGACTGAAATGTTCTATATAATCTGATGACTAAAAAAGACTCAACAGTTTTTATTGACAAAAAGAAGACTAAAATAATTAGTTTTCTTTGACTAAAATAAGACTAAAATGCTCAGACTTTTAGTCGGCTAAATCTTGACCAAAATAGTTCCTGTTTTCTCTGACTAAAATAAGACTAAATTGCTCAGACTTTTAGGTGAAGGTGACTAAATATGACTAAAACTAAAAAGGAAATTTAACACAGGACTATGACTAAAACTAAATAAAAAAATAGCCGACGAAATTAACACTAGTTAGCAACCGCCATTTTTATGACACATAGAAGCTTGGGACGAGTTGGGAGTATTTAGTGACGTATTTATGTCGTAGAAAACATCGTACAATCTCACAAGCTTGTGTTAACCAAAGACCTTTTTCAGGCTTCCAACCAGTGATAAAATTACGTTTTTTCCGGGTTTTAGGATAGTCTCCACATAGTAAAAAAGCAAAAAATGCTAACATTAGGCTATAAACAAACTACATCACATGGCTCCTTGTCACCGCTAAGCTAAAGGCGGCTAATGTTCAGCGTGATGATGTTAAGCAGTCTCATTTAGCCACATGTTAGCAACAAAAACTAGTTTAAAGCCTTTAAAGCTTCAGGCGTTCCCCAGTGGGGTATTTATTGACATATGTTATGTCGTAGAACAAAACGTGAAAATGTTGGGATAGAGGCAGAGGCAGAGGCGAACAAGGGATTAAGAGACCACGGCAGTCCAGAAGAGTGTCGACGGAGCACCTTTACAGCCCTGGAAAGACTCTGGTTTTGAAGAAAATACTTTTAACCCTTTTAACATTTGAATTATTTGTATTGTTTTAACTGTGTTTAATTGTATTTTAAAATAGTTTTAGACTATCTTTTTACTGAGATTATATTTTAGACAGCTCTGATTTTAGTTTCTTAGTAAAGTTTTTATGTTCTCCAGTATAAATTGTGTTAACATCTTAAACTTAGTAGTTGGCTCCTTGATTACCCAGTTTTGCTCTCTACCTCAGGGGTTCCCAAACTTTGCCATGCCAAGGACCCCCATATAGCATTATCCTCTGGCGGGGACCCCCCTGTTGCAATTTTTTTTTTTTAATGATGAGTACATTATGATGGAAAATATGACAAATTAATCATACAGCTTAATACATTTTCTTAATATATATTTGTATTAATAATTAATAATCAGTTATTCTTCTAAAAAATGTTTGTATTTATCTTTTGTTTGTCATTCACTACATTCATTGTGTCTTCTGTTATAAACATTCTTAACACAATATTAAACAGTAATATCAACAGTAAACATATTTTTAAAGCATTTTTAAAGTGATTTCTGTCTTTATAATATTATATAATTTTGAACAGTAATATGAACAATTAACATATATTTTTACTATTTTTGAAAGCTACTTATGCCTTAATAATATTATATATAATATTCAACAGTAATATTAACAATAAACATATTTATATTCATATATATAAACATCAATATTTGCTACATCCGTGCTCTCATTCAGCTGCAGAGCGAAATATTCACTCGCTCTCACTAGCTCCAAAAGCTGAGCAGATACTCAGTTTCACTCTCAGTAGCGGCAGCTCGATTCTGATTGGCTTGAAGGGCGGTCGTGAGATTTAAAAACAATAAAATAAAATATTAATAAATAAAAAATATTAAAAGATTGGCATCAAAGGAGGACACATAGATTGATAGATATGCAGTTATTAATAACATCTAATTTTTTTTTTTTTAAATGTAACTTTAAAAAAAAAAAGATTCCCCTTTCCCTCAAACTTTGCGTGACCCCCCTGGCGGCCCCCCGGGGGGTCGGGGCCCTCACTTTGAAAAACACTGCTCTACCTGATTTAAAAGAACCCTTTCCCTCTCCATAAATGATTACCCCTCCCCCCTCCTTTACACACGCTCCCTACATTACTACGCTTTACTAAGTTAAGTATGACAATAAAGTAGATCCTCTATTTCTCATGAATCATGCAACTCTGGTTCTTGTTTTTTTACATAATATACATACTCGACACATTGCAGTATATTGTGCACCATACATTATATTCAGTTTATTTATTTCATCATGCTAACACCACTTCTGTTTTATAAAAAACAGAGGCTTTAAGTGTAGCGACTAGATGCAAACCTCACTGCAATGAAAACTTGATGGAATTTATTCAAATTGGAGTAAATGGAGTTAAAGTGTTACATTATGTGTTTGCTACATTATGATAAATATGCTCTCACGTTATGTTAAAAGCCTGAGCCTGACATGCAGAATAGCTCTAATCCACTCTGGGCTGTTGCACATTTCTTTATTTGACTTTTATTGATGTAGATTTTGTATGGCATCTACTCTACAAATACTTAAGTTGGAATATGCTGCGGCGTTGGCCTTTATCATTTGATAAATGTTTTTCCCCTGAGTGCACGTCCAGTCCGCTTACAAGAAATCCATGGCTTTTACCAAAAGCCATTGCACCAGGAAGTAATCTCATAATGAATACAACAACAGTTTACACACCGCCTGCCTTTGTACCCACAATGCAAACAATGGAACTGCAGGCCCCCAGACCTCCTCTAATGGAGTACCAGAGCAAACACATTCATTTAATCACAAGCCTTTCTTTCAAAGCAAAGCGGCCGGGCAGCAGAGGATGAGACTAATGACCCATGAGCAATAAGCAAGTGTTACACTGAATGTACTCTTGCAGGAAGAAAAAAAGCTTTTACGGAATAGCGTATCAATATTTTAAAGCAAGCCTCTAACTGTATTAGCTGTGTGATGTGTTCTGACAGTATGCTGTTAGTGATACTCCATTTGCTTTGTCTATCATCTGATTTTCCCTCGGTAATCCACAGAGCAGCGTTATATTTCATAATTTGTTTGGCTATCAGGGTGGATTTGTAAATGTGCACATTCTAATTAGCCATAGCTACAGTTTCTAATTTATTAAATATTAAATGATTCCCGTGGTGCAATGTTTCTTCACATCCCCCAGATGAAAGTTTGTGGTATGCAAATTCAATTGCCTTTTAGATGTCAGCTCTTTTTTTTTAATGTCCCATTTAGCGAGTGGAGCCATTTTCCCTTGTTGTTTGTTTGTCGGTCCCCGGTCCTCCTTAAGTTCATATTTATTCATCTCCAACTTACATACTGTCAGCTCTGCTAACGCTGCGTTGTGGTGTCTGAATAATCTGCTTTGGTCTCGTACAACAAAGGGGGCTCAGCAGACCACAGACTCACATATCAATCTTCATTGTTTTGCAGGCTATGAACCAGAGCCCTGTTTCTTGGTAACTGTCCAACACCTGGACAAAAACAACCTTCATGAACCCTTCCAATCGGGTTTCCGCTCAAAGCACAGCACCAAAACAGCGTTGGTAAAAATCACCAACGACCTCCTCCGTGCAGCTGACTCTGGACTGCTCACCATCCTAATCCTCCTAGACCTCACAGCTGCCTTTGACACCATCTCACACCCACTGCTTATCAAACGTCTGGCAGATATTGGGATCACTGATACTGCACTCTCATGGTTTTCATCCTACCTCACAGACAGAAAACAATATGTCCGTCTCAGCACCCACTGGTCGAGCTGCTCCACTGTCTCACATGGTGTTCCTCAGGGGTCAGTATTGGGTCCACTGCTGTTTATTATCTACTTACTCCCCCTTGGCACTATCCTACGTCATCATAATGTCCATTTCCACTGTTACGCCGATGATACCCAGGTCTACATTTCCAGCAAACCCAACACTGCCCTCCCCTCAACCTCTCTCACCAACTGCCTCCAGGACATCAGGAGCTGGATGAGCAGGAACTTCCTAAAACTCAACGGCAGCAAAACCGAAGCACTGCTGGTTGGCACCAAAACCACCCTCTCCAAAACCTCATCCTCCCCTGCCTCCAACCTCATCATTGATGGCTACTCCATCCCCTTCTCTGGCCAAGTTAAGAGCCTTGGCGGCATCCTGGACATCTCCCTCTCATTTTCACCTCACATAAATAACATCACCCAGACTTCCTTCTTCCACATACGCAACATCTCCAGACTCCGCCCATCCCTTTCTCAATCAAACACTGAAGTCCTGGTCAATGCATTTGTCACGTCCCGCATCGACTACTGTAACGCCATCCTCTCGGGCATACCCACCAAGCTCATCAATAAACTTCAAATCATACAGAACTCTGCAGCCCGGATCATCACCGGCACCAAGGCCTCAGAACACATCACCCCCATCCTCATCCAACTCCACTGGCTCCCTGTTCAATCCCGTATCAACTTCAAAAACCTACTGCTCACTTACAAAGCCCGACATAACCTTCCCCCCCCCCCCCCCTTATCTGGCTGACCTTCTTCAGGAGTACACCCACTCTCGCTCCCGCCGCTCCTCCTCTGCTGGTCTGCTAACCGTCCCCACCCCACGCCTCGTCACCATGGGTGCTCGGGCTTTTAGCTGCACTGCTCCCAGACTCTGGAACTCCCTCCCCCCGCACATCCGACAGTCAGACACAATCACCATATTCAAATCCCAATTAAAAACCCATCTGTTCAAATCTGCCTACTCACTGTAGTGCTCCCCATTATATGTTTCATTTGTGTCCACTTGATTGTCTCCTCCATGATTTGCTGTTTGTGTTTTTATCATGGTCTGTTGCCTATTAGCGTTTTTTGTTTTTTTAACAAATTGTGCGGTGTCCTTGGGTGTCATGAAAGGCGCCTAAAATAAAATGTATTATTAACTCTTCATCTCAAAATTAAGAGTGTTTTATAAAGTTTTTCTATGAACACTTTTAACATGTTTCCCAAAGCAGCACTTAAGAGCTGGACAGAATTAAGGATACCCTCTGAGGTAATGTAGTGTATTTATCTTCCTAAGTTGTGCAAGATGACCCCTTCACCCTTTGCGCCTTTCACACACATACAATATATTTGCCAAGATGTTGATCTCAACCTGCTGAGTGTAAGCTTTTGTGACTGCATCTTTCACGGCTGCATCCAGACGACAACATCTTTCCACAAGCAGTCAGACCAGCATCATTGGAGAATGCATTTACTTTCAGATATTTGCTTTACTTTAGTGTTAAATGTTTGCTTTCAGCTGACATGAGTCATGTTACGTTATCGCTAATGACAACCCACAGTTTCCTGATTTTGCTGCTTCACAATCAAAGCTTTTAAGTAATAAAAATAACAGGGACTTCTTTGTCGAGAATTTATGGGAAATTAAACGTTTACTACCCAAATTGTCAAAGCTTTTATCATAGACTGTATACGGCTTTTACTCAAGTTTACTACCTACCCCACCCCTACTGGAGGCACAAAGAGGGACTCAAAAAAACACTTTTTGGACATTAAACACCATGGCAACAGTCAAGCATTCGGGTCAGCCGGTTCATGTTTGTGTTTCTGCTGTAGGTCCAGGAGCTTCTCAAAACATACTACTTAGTATGTTTTGAGATATACTACAATCCTAAAAATGAAGACTATTATTTGTACCCCATCAGTATAGTATATTTATCCTCACTCCTCTCCTGAATGTTTTCCCGCTGCGCTCCCTCAGCTTTATGCCATTTTAATTTTTTTTTAATGCCACTTGTATTCAACTGCTAGACATTTATTGAACGCCCACTTATCTTCACACTAATTAAGTTTTAAGAAACACATCCATCACGCTATTGAGGCAGTTAATTTACTACTGCAGTGTGAATCTGAAACGCTCCTCAGGATGGTGCACCCATTTCTCACCACACTGCACCGTCTCTTACACAGACCCAATTAAAGATTATAATACAATTATTGTTGATACATTTCATTCTTAAGAGGTTTTTTTTTAAATATAATTTGATAGTAAAGACATGTTTTTCACCCAGTTAGAGTGGAAATCTTCATAAGCTTTCAGTTAAAATTCAAATAGTCAAATGATTTATGCAAAAAAATGGCATGGACTTTAAACATATCCACAGTTACCATATTGTTTGCCATTCTTACACACACCTCTTTTTATTATAGCTCCTCTGTCTCTGTCCCCCCCCCCCTCCTGCATAATAAACCTCCACCCAATTTGTCATGAAATCCCTCATTTGCTGGATACTCAGAAAGGCAGATTATGCTTATTTTTCATTTGGACAGAGGGAGATGGAGCCAGGTGTTTGGCAGCAGCGGAGTGTTCAGGTGTAACTGTGCTGGTGACGGGACATGACGAGCAGCCGCAGATGAAGGATGAGGCGTGGAGGATTTTGGGAAGAGCGGGACCCCTCGACCAGCTCCCTCAAGAACACCCCCACTGATCTGAGCCGTGGAAAGTTTCTTCTGAATCACTTCTTGCTGGAATCAGCTCCTATTTCTTAATTAGCCACTTAAAGCCATATTGAAAATACAGCTGTTAATGTGGGAGAGCGGAGAAGTGATTCCGCTTTGCTCGACAAGATTTATTCATGCGGCCTCCTCAGACAATAGACCATTTTACATCAGTATCATGCTATGTGAAAAGTATAATGCTCATGTTTGTTTTAACATTGTTTACAGAACTTGCATACAAACAGAATGGTGCAGGAATCAGTCCTCAAGCTGGAAATACAGTAAATGCGCAACTTACCACCTCCGGTTCCCTGGTCTGGGCAATGGGCAATGATTGTTTTGTGTGTGTTTGTAGTCAGATGCCTGGAATAAGGTAAAGAGATTTTAACATTTAGTTTTACGACAATACCTCAGTATTGGGGAATGTCTGAAGCTTTTATGAGTCTTAAATATAGCGTTTGCTAACAAGTGGCTAAATGAGACAACTGAACGTTAACATGCAAATCATTAGCCAACTTTAGCTTAACGGTGGTGACATGAAGTCATGTGACCTCTGACGATTGCATTGATGCTTCAGAACCTTTAAGCTGTGTTAATGTGGTGATTATCTTCCTCAGCAAAATGTGTAATTATAAACGTGTTTGCAACAGAGTTTACCTCCTACAATATTCCAAATCAAATAGCAATCCATTGTTTCCTGTCGAGACACAGACAACAGAAATACGTCATCACTGCACCCTATATGGTAATATATTCTTGCATAATAATACGGAGTTTTTCTCTTAATTATAGTATCACAAATCGTCTTTTACAATCAAAGCTATGACAATTTCACAAAATGGCTATTAAGGATAATAATAATAATAATACATTACATTTATAAAGCGCTTTTCCTGGTGCTCAAAGCGCTTACAAGCAAGTAAAACAAAATAACAAAAGTAAAAAATGCTAAGCTATAGGTGGAATAAGGGCAAGGGGTTAGTTGATTAGGAGTTGAAGGCAAGAGTGAAAAGGTGAGTTTTGAAGGATTGTTTGAATGATGAGAGAGTGTTGGCGGATCTGACGTGGCTGGGGAGGGGGCACCAGAGTGTGGGGGAGGCTGCTGCGAAGGCCCTGTCACCCCAGGTCCGGAGCTTTGTCCTGATGGGCTGCAGTAGGTTAGCTTCAGCAGACCTGAGGCGATGGGTGGGGGTGTGTCGTTGGATGAGGTCACAGAGGTAGGGGGGGGGCAAGGTTGTTGAGGGCTTTGAAAGTGAAAAGTAATATTTTAAAGTCAATGCGGTGTTTGATGGGGAGCCAGTGGAGGTCATGGAGGATAGGGGTGATGTGGTCGGAGCGTCGGGTGGAGGTGAGCAAGCGGGCAGCTGAGTTTTGGACATATTGAAGTTTTTTTAGTATGAATGCAGATGATCCAAAACGTATGCTGTTGCAGTAATCCTCTTCGGAGTAAAAACCCTGCAAGATTCCTCGTAGCCTGTGCCGACGTCCTTATAATGGTCGTCACAGTGAAAGCACCTGGAAATGTGGTAGGCCTTCCTGAATTCCCTTTTGTGTCCCTCTGTTAAGAGATTCCAGTTGACGACACCTGAAGTAAAATGTCATAGGACAATTACAATTCGGACAGAAAAAGAACAAAACCTTAATTTAGTCAATTTAGTCAATTTAGTCACTCTTAGTCAATCAACTTTTTTAGTTCAACCAAACTCATAATACTAGGATAGGAGAAGGCAGAAGTAAAGGCACTTAATAAACGTACTGTCAAGCCAGTTGAAGTGGGTTTCCTTTTGGAATGACCACTGGCTCACGATGTAGTTAAAGTTCTTGCAGGTAAGCGTGCAGATTGCAGGATCACCATCCTCAAGAACGACAAACCCAAGGATCCTCTGGATTATGCCTTCAGGCAGCTTATATAAAACATGACTTAATACGAAATCCTTTCAAGCTAAATATTATTGTAGGTCTCTATTGTTATTGTCTCTACTGTCAAAACTAAAGCAATTGTAAACATAAGAACATAGAATTGTAGTATTATTATTTTGTGATCATATTATTTTAAAGTGTAAATTATGAATACCAAACATCTGAATCAAGTAACTGGTCACCACAAACAAATCATAGAAGGACTTGTTTTGATGTATTGCTCAAATGGAACTGATCATAACATTCAGGCTGCTTTTAATGCAGACACAATGCAACTCCATTTGCATTTCACAAGAGAATGTTTTCAAACGTTACCTTCATGGAGAACTGCACGGTTGAAGTGGCTCTCTAAATGGGCTTGGACCTTGTTCAATTTGGCTGGGTGGAACACATTTGAGGCACATAACGGGCAGTGGAAGTCTTTGCAGCATGTAGTACATCGCTGTAAGTCGGGCAAGGAACTCCCCTCTCGGATTGTATGCATCTGGAAAAAGAGAGAGCCTAATTGGTCAAACTGAACATTTTGAAATAATTTCACAGACAGACATAAATTAGGCCTAATTGTTAGATTCTGACACGACAGATTCTAACCTACAGAATAGGCCGACATAATAACTGACTAAAACACCTCATGCAATATTACAAAACATGTAAAAATGATGAGACTGTCTGATAACACGTAGTGTGGAGTAAACAGGCAGTCAGCACAGTTAAGATTATTTACAATGAATTCAAATAGTAATACAATGACTATTAAAGATGCATTTACCCTGACGACAGAACGTAGGCTACTGCTGATTTAATGTGGCGGACAGACAGATCATATTGACATGCTTTTGTCATCCTTTGAAGTTTAATTAATTAGCTGACTATAATTAATGATCAGGGTTGGGAAGTTTACTTTTGAAATGTAATAGGTTACAGATGACTAATTACCCTGTTGGTTTTGCAGCGAGTCATCATAGGGCCTTGGCTAACAGATTACTGTTTCCCTGTAAGACTCACATTTAGCACGTGTTGCTTGTATTGCTGTTAACTTTAAACAAACAACACGATTCACATTACTCACACTCTTACTGTAATTAGTGATTACATCAACAATTAATGTAGGACACCTAGTTGGGCTTGCCAAAATCACCCTACAGTTTCATTAAACAAATAATCAAATATGCTAACAGTTTATTTTGCCGAAAGCTATAGCTAACGAATAATTGTTTTTAATGCCTTTAATACGGTTAGAACATGGGCGTAGGAAGCATCCTGAATGTGGGGGGGGACATTTTTAACGGGGGGTGTGGGGGTCGCCCCCTACGGAAAAAAATAATATTTCCTGTATTCTGGTGCATTTTAACAGGTGGTTTGATACTTTTCTGTGGCTATACTAGCATAAGGAAAATGATGGGTACATTTTGTAATTTCATCCCGTAGTAAAGAAAGGAAACATATTTGATTATTAATTCAGAGCCGTCTTTGAATTAATAAAAAGCAGTTTAAATGCCCATTTTCTGTACATTTATATACAACAATAAATATTTGTGAGTGCATTGAGAGATATTGTTGTGGAGAGTCATTTATATATAAATCGCAAAATACATTTGTGAATCCTTCTGTGAGCATTTATTAATATTGAGACTGATCTGACTCCATACAGATGTTAAGTTCACCTAGGAATGGTATCATTGACTTAAATGTTGCTCTTCTGTCTATATTGGTCACATGATGCCCCTTGACTGAAATGCTTGCTGTTCAATATCCCCACTGATTTCCTTAACATTCTTCGCACTCTCCAAGAACTTGGAGTTTCAGGCTCTGCACTTTCCCTCATCACCTCATACCTCAAAGACCGCACCTACAGGGTTACTTGGAGAGGGTCGGAGTCCGACCCTTGTCAATTAACTACAGGGGTCCCTCAGGGCTCTGTTCTTGGTCCCCTCCTTTTCTCCTTGTACACAAACTCGCTCGGATCTGTGATTAGCCCGCATGGTTTTTCATACCACTGCTACGCTGACGACACCCAATGAATTCTGTCCTTTCCCCGCTCAGAGACCCAGGTCGTCGCACGCATCTCTGCTTGTCTAGCTGACATCTCTCAGTGGATGTCTGCTCATCACCTCAAGCTCAATCTTGACAAAACTGAACTGCTTTTCCTTCCGGGAAAAGATTGTCCCACTCTTGACCCAACAATCAACATCGGCACCTCTGTTGTTTCCCCGACTCAGACTGCAAGGAATCTGGGTGTGATCCTAGATAACAACCTGTCCTTCACTGCAAACATAGCTGCTACAACCCGCTGCTGCAGATACACGCTTTACAACATCAGGAGGATACGTCCCCAGCTGACCCAGAAAGCGACGCAGGTTCTGGTCCAGGCTCTCGTCATCTCACGCCTAGACTACTGCAACTCCCTCCTGGCTGGTCTACCTGCATGTGCCATCCGACTTCTGCAGCTCATCCAGAATGCAGCGGCTCGTCTGGTCTTCAACCTTCCTAAATTCTCCCACACCACGCCGCTCCTCCGCTCCCTCCACTGGCTTCCAGTAACTGCTAGAATCCACTTCAAGACAATGGTACTTGCGTACCATGCTGCGAATGGATCTGG
Organism: Pogonophryne albipinna; assembly: GCA_028583405.1. NCBI lineage: Eukaryota > Metazoa > Chordata > Actinopteri > Perciformes > Artedidraconidae > Pogonophryne > Pogonophryne albipinna. The sequence goes on from CM053246.1 coordinate 4,487,431, forward strand.
CCCTTCCTACATCCAGGACATGGTTAAACTGTACACCCCAGCACGTGCATTCCGCTCTGCATCAACCAAACGACTGGCTGCACCCTTGCTGCGAAGGGGACCCAAGTTCCCATCAGCAAAAACACGTGGGTTTGCTATCCTGGCTCCAAAATGGTGGAATGAGCTCCCCATTGACATCAGGACAGCAGATAGCTTACACACCTTCCGGCGCAGACTGAAAACTCATCTCTTTCGACTCCACTTCGAGCAATAGAACTATTAACAAAGCACTTATATACTAATAAAGGACTGGCTTACCTAAAGCCAGTTGAGTAGCACTTGAAATATTTTTGCTCTATGAAACCTGATGTACTTATATGATTCTGTTTGCTTCAAGTTTGTATTTTGTTGGTCGAACGCACTTATTGTAAGTCGCTTTGGATAAAAGCGTCAGCTAAATGCAATGTAATGTAATTACCATTTTGAGAGAGAGTACCGAAGTTAAAGAACTCAGAAAAGAATCTCTTATCGAACTGAGGCTCCAGTAAAACACACTGACTGCGCCTCTACAGTACATCATGGTGTTTACATGAGCACAGAGAGATCGGGTTATTCATGTTCCCTGTTTACATGATAAATACTAGTAACCTGGCATTTCGATGCCTTTTCTCATCTAAACTATTCAGTATTTGTATCTCTCTATCATGACATAAAGACGAAACTCCTCTCCAGAGGAGAGACGCTTTTGCCGCCGCCATCACTGTTAACTGATTAACTGCTACCAGCTGATTACTTACTTTTCCTCTTCTTTGAAAATGTTCTTATATCCATGTTGTCTGGGGGAGAAAACATATCAAACCAAGAGATCATCAGCTTTGATTTTCGCTGCATTAACCATATCCTGAACATTTGGTATGTGTGCCTTACCTCCGCTACCGGCATCGCTTCATACAACAGGTCTGAGCTGTCCAACTATGGCAACACTCCTTGAACATGTGCGCGCTATGGGAGAATCTGCCTTGGTACAAAGTAGCAGTGAAAACATGGTACGGAGTTTCATTGATTTGGGCATTCTCTCAATAAGCAAGTGGAATGGATTTGATAGTGAAGCTCTGACACAGCGCTCTACAAAGTGCGGCGAGTGGATAGACCGATTCACGGACTTTCCACATGGTAAAAGTGGGGGGGTCTAAACTAATCATTTGAAAAAGTGGGGGGGACTTGTCCCACCCTCATATAATGGCTGCGACGCCCATGGGTTAGAAGCTATCATAAGCTAACAGGTGATTGTTTGTTGCCTTAAGACTATCATAGTTAACGTTAGCTAATCACACTTCATTTCAAGACACCGGAATTGTTATTAATGTTAAACAAATAAAACTTTAAAAGCACTTCACATTACTCACATTCACATGTGCGTTGTCATTCATATTAATGTCTCCTGCTCGCTAGGTGGCAGTGTAACTAAAAGCTGTTTGCGATCCGTCTTTTAAAAAAGAGAAGAAGGGTCCAGAAACTGCGGGCCAGAAACTGCGGGTCAGAAACTGCGGGCCAGAAACTGTGGTCTGCGAGGCTGCAGCTTCATGCTACTCTGGAGAAGCGGCGAACAAACCACGCCAGCGTCCTCTCCTATCGGCAGAGTTTTGATGGTGATGAAGGATGAAGTGATGAAGACATTTTGGACTGCAACTTGATGGGTTAGCAGAATCTTACAAATATAAACCGGTAACTCCAATTGTGCAGTTGTAGCTCTATAATGAAAGGCCTTGGTCAGGGTTGTAATTTGGCATCAACTATGTCAAATAAGTTTTAAATAATGCCAGGTATTGATAAAATGGTCACTGCTGGTTGTGAATTCACCACAGATCAGAGATCATCTGATCCTAAATCATATTTGTTATCATTTACGCACATAAAGCTTTATTCAGGTTTTATCTTGTGGTGGCACGTGCACAAAGAAGTAGTCACTGATGAACCATGATAGGTAACAATGAGCCAAAAAACACATTTTTTTGTTGCTTACATTTCTGTTCAAAATGGCGCATAGCGACATCAGGGGGCAGAACATGTCCTGAGAAGATGTTTAGACAAGCCATTAAATAATAGTAATTAGTACATCTGCAACCTTAGTCTAACAAGACTAATTGTCAACATGTTTCAATGCAGACCATTAGAAAATACAGTTGATAATGTTTTACGCTTTTGTATCCTGCATCACCTCCAGTCTCACTTATGTACTTTCTGGTGCAATTTCAATCCTGAACAAACAAGACTCACTATGAACATCTTTTAAAAGAGAGAAAGTTACAGCATCAATACTTACATTACATCGATTTTGCACAAAAACAATTGTAACAAATAATGTGTTTTAATTAGGGCTGTCAAACGATTATCAGTTTTAATCAGATTAATCACAGCTTAAAAATTAATTAATCATGATTAATCACCATTCGAACTATGTCCAAAATATGCCATTTCTTTATGTATATTGTTGTGGGAACGGAAAGATAAATGAAAGAAGGCGGATATATCCATTTAACATACAGTATCTATTTGATCTATTTTTCTGCGTGTCAAAATGAAAGACAGCCCACACACCTATCAATCATCAAACCGTGGGGTCTTAATTCATTACGTGTTGATTTCTATCAACGGGGGAGTACTTCAGGAAAGTCGACGGGGGGGGTGCTAGTGGAGTACTTCCTGACCACAGAGTGTGAACGTTGTGATCAGCTGTTTTAGCGCAGTTCTCCAGTGAAGGGGGGGGAGTCTCCCTTCCGTTGTACAGACCGACGTTAACAGCAGCCCTGTCTGTGCACACGGAGACCGACTCTGTCGTCCGGTGATCTAACCGCCTTCTGGAAAAGCTTCACAAGTAGTACGCAAATGCGCTTTGTGTCACAAGTGCTGGTACGCATTTCAGATTACGCACATAACCTGCGTACCAGTTATGTGCACCCCTGTACTACAGCAAAAGTATTCTCCGTCGGGACTTCCTGCAACAACACCACGCCGTTATCTTGATTCTGATTGGCAGAAGACATTATCAAAGATGTTCTATTGAGGAAGACGATCACTACGTGACAAAAGTTTTCAAAACCGTTTCTGGTCTTCGGTATTTCCAGACAAGTGGCTACTGAAATCAATCTTACTAACTGCTGTCTGTGCAATTTACTCCGCGCGAATTGGCAGACTTTATTTTGCTTACTTTAACATAATTTTTCATGGTGGGGCTAAGCCCTTTATTGGTATGGGTGTAGCCTACCCCAGCCATACCCTGGCGCTGCCACTGGTGGAATGTATGGGGCGGGCCATTCTGCACACATGCGTTAAATGCGTTAAATATTTTAACGCAATTAATTCAAAAAATTAATTACCGACGTTAACGCGATAATTTTGACAGCATTAGTTTTAATATAATACATATTAGCAGTGCATCTTGATGCCTGTTAATGCATTTTAAGCTCCTTTTGCAGGACATAAGGAGTTCTTTATCATTGCACTATATTTCTGCAATCTTTTGTATGTTAACTGAATTCGAAAAAAAGTATTTTTTCCACGAGCTCTGCATTAACATTATTTTTCTGGTTATTTGAAGTGCTTTCAAAGGGGAGTGATTTTATCATTTCCATATTACCTTCCATATTTGACATCAAAATCCTCTGGTTTGACTTTTTCAGAAAGCAGAACATAAGAAAATAGCCATGCCCGTAAGCCCGCTCATCTGAGCACAGCCCTATCATGTAAACCCCTGAATTGAAATATCCTCTGCTTGAAATATTGACTTTAATATCCCATTTTGACAAATTAATGTAACCTTTTGATGTTAAATCCATACTCAATTCTGCAGAATGTTATAGAAATATGCAGAAAGGGGATAGGAGGCATTATTATGTTTTTTTCCTGCAGAGAAATTACATTTTACGGTTGTAACAGCAACCTCCCCTGTGTTCTCTTTAGTCCACGAGGGAAAAAAGACGGAGCCATTAAGGCAAAATGAAAAGAGCTATTGATTGGGCTCTTATGCCTTTTCTATCTGCCTCATTTCCTAAATGCATGATAATAAGGGCCTGCCACTGAAACTAACAATACTCCTTAATGAATGGAACTCTAAAGAATTAACCTAAGTTCACATAATGATTCACAGATGTTGCCTTCAATGGTTGGTCTACATTTTGTTTTGTTGTTTTGTGGATTCATGTTCCATTTACCAAATACACGCTCATCCCCTTATATCATTATGATGCAATCAAGACATTATTTGATGATTTCTGTTTTGAGAAATGGCTTTATTGTTATCAGAGATGTTTGGGGCGACGTTTCTAAAAGCTATCCTATTAGAATAATGTCACAGTTGATGTATTGGAGATAATAATAGTCAAATAGGGAACAGTGCTTTTAGCTAATGGAGTCTTTTAATAGAGATATTGGCATGAGAGCAGCACAAAGTGGGAGAGTGAGAAATGAAAATCAAATCCACAGCTTGCTAATACAGGGGAGTGACTGACTAATATAGAAATTAGCAAATTATTTCCCCAGGAGATGCAAAAAAAAAAGCACAATCCTTGAGATCTTTAATGTGAGACTTATTTCAATACCTATGATATTTATCACGAAGTAAAGATTGTGAACATCATACGGTAATTATAAGCAGAACCTCATCTTATTTTCTACCTTCATAATTTCATGTAAATGTTAGTTAATGCTTTAACTGCTTCTACTACTACTACTACCATTTTTGCATTCAAGTATGATAGTGCAGAAGGTCAACAGTAGCCAGGACTCGTCTGCAAAAAGTCTGTATAGGGTCTTTACAACAGCATAAATAAATGTAACCCTTCAATATCTGTATCCTTGGGGATACATTAATTTAACGCTGTGTCCATGTGAAAAACATGGGTGTAATAATATTGAAATAACAGTGTAATTAACGTGTAGTATGTGTGTAATATTGGTGTCATATGGGTGTTATATCGGTCTAATAACAGTGTAATGTGGGTGTAACATGGTTATTATGTGGGTGTAACATGGTTATGATATGGGTGTATTACAGGTGTAATATGGTTGTAATAACAATGTCAAAGGGCTTTAGTAGTCTTATATCAATGTGTTACATAGTGGTAATAATGGTGTCATATGGGTGTAGAAAAAAGCACTCAATACATTTTTCCAAAATATGTATAAACGATTGACCACATAGGGGTTAGGGTTGTTACTTTCTGAAAAACACAATAGAGATTGTTGTACTATACAGCCAGCCCTCACACTGGGACAGGAAACAGAATATGCACAATGTAGATGTGTCCCATGCACACTAGTTCACAGTGCAGTGGGATGTGCCATGTTACACTTTAACTGGCCGAAAAGATATCCAAATAAGTATCACAACGCTCTAATGGTGTAGTGTTTAACCATTTAATGGTCCTACACACTCCAAAAACAGTGCATACTGACAGCTTGCTGCAGCGATGCTTCGCTGATGAAACTGTCAATGCGCCAATAGAGAACATAAAGAGACTGCAAGGTGTTCAGCTTTCAAAAAGCTTTGTAAACATTGTGTGACATATGAAATGCATTGAGTGTGTTTGTAAGGCCTTAAGGAAACACACCAAGCATTTGGTGAGCAATGCAGAGCGCAAACAAAGCAGTGTTTGTTTACAATGAAAACTCCACAGGGTAACTTTAATTATCTTAAGTTAATCCTGGCCTAATTAGATCCCTTTGTTGTTTTCTTTAATGCATTTACCCAGCTACTTGGACAGATAATTGCACTTTATATTCAACGATGAATTGGCGCAGGTTTGTCCTACTTTATGTAGATAAACTCTTCTCTGGCTACAACAGAGGCGTGTCAAATCGCCATAAGTCTCCTTATCAGCAGCGTCTTATGAACTGATGCTAGGTAAATTATTTCCTTCTGGGCAAATGATATATTATGTGTCCAACCGGCATATCTAAACATGAAAGCAAAACAAGGTTATCGCACGGCCCTCACTGGTTTGATCAGAGGAACAGCATCATTGTTGAGTAAGATGTTAATTGTAGTGTCTTTACTGCACACCGTTGTATCGTCTGATTTGCTTTGGCTGTTTGGCTTTGCATTACCTCAGGCTACATATTTGCATAATCAGCTTTTGGAGTTGTGGAGCCAAGTGCACAGGGGAGAGGCTGAGATGCTTTCATGAAATCGATTTAAAATGTGTTGTTTTTTTTTGTAAAACGTAGTGAACTCAGGATATTGGTCTTTGCAAATAATGAACTGAACCGTTTTTTTTGTTGCTTTTCTCAGCGTATGGAGGAAGCCACTTCTTAAATATAATAATTAACTATGTGTGTCTACAGTTGAGAGCAGCCTGGTCACACTTTTATTAGAGGCCCTATACTGCCGTGTTACGGCCGCGGCGTGCACAGCGATCGCGGCCACTCTAGTCAATGGGTGTGTTTCCACCAGACGCGCCGCGTTGTGGCTCAGAAGCGTCCTGTCATGGTTTTGGATTTATGTTTTCCACCTTTGTTTTTGAAATGTTTTCCTCTTTGTATAATGTCTGGTCCCTCTCCCTGTGTTTTCCTCCCTGTCGTTAGTTTCCCTGGTGTGTCTAATTGTCTGAGTGTGTTCACCTGTTGCCCTTGTGTTTCTCCTCCCCTGCCCAGCTGTGTCTTGTCCTGTGATTACCCTTCTGTGTATTCAGTCTTGTCTTCCCCTGTGCTCCATGTCTGTTCGTCGTCATTTCATGTCACTGTCACCCATGCTTGTCCGTGTCTCCTGCCTGTTCCCGTATGTAAGTGTGTTCCTGTCTGTCGTTCTCCCCGGTTTTGTTTCTGTTAATTAGTTTCTTGTTTTTTCATGCCTTCGGCTTTTTATAATAAAGCTCGCTTTTTGTTAACGAACCTTTTTTGTATTTTTTAACTGCACTTGGGTCCTATTTCCCCAAACCTGACACGTCCCAAAAGCGTCTCGGCGCTAGGCTCCACTAAAAGTACGTGGCTGGTCTATTTTTGAAGCGAGCCGTTGCATAGCGCTGGGAAGGAAGTGGAACGGTCAGAGCATCCAGTCAATCCTCAAAATAAACTAATTTTGCAGACGCTATCCCTCCGTAGTCTTTCAAGTAGGAGAATAAATGCCAGCGTTCTCCTCCGGTTTACAGGGACTGTGTAAATTATGATGATGAATGCATTTTTTTACCACTAAAATACAGCAACACATCTTTGATTCATGTCGTTTATAACTGGACTATTACAATTATTATTAACTTTGTCTGTACAAAGTAACCTGTCCAGGAAATATGCCCAAATCAACAAAAACTGCGAGCCGGCACGCAAGACGCTCCGCTTCTGAAACTCGGCCGGTGGGGTTTGACGCTGTAGGAGGTCGGAACAAAACCGCGGCACAGCCGGACCAGGTGGAATCCCAACGTAACGCTAGAACGCGTCACGCAAATTTGATGCTTGAGTTGTAAAAATGGAACGCCGCCCGAGCGAATTTGCGTCTATCTGCAAGTTTACATTGACTTTACATGTAATCGTGACGTGCCCAAAATTCCATAGAAAGGCGAAGTCCCTCCCTTTCCGATGGACCTCCCTGGGACCTTATTTCGGAAAAAATATGTATTGAAGTCAATGGCGAGAGAGAAATTATCTTTCGATCCCGTTTGAATTGTGCCATGAATTACACATATGATGTTTGTAAATTTAAAAGATAATTTTGCAAGTCTAGAAAAAACACTTAGTTTTGTGTGAAACCGCTCAATTAACTACATCACTAGTCTCACACAATACACGTCGCCAACACCAGAATGAGGTGAAAAGTATTAAACAAGGTGAAAATCATTACATGTTGAGAGCTGCAAATACACAAAAGGGGTCTGTTCCGTAAGAGCCAGCATGCAGGACCGGCTGTACAAGGTTTCGGTGAGTGTTAAACGAGTGTAATATGTAACGTTAATGTCAGCTAGTGTTGGAGCAGATATCTCTGCTCCGCGCCGATCCTATATGAGTTTGTTTTAAAAGAAGGAAAACTCAAAACAGCCAGGATAGGGGTTAAACAATAATCTGCTTTAATGGTAAAACACAACACAATACACCATACAGAGCACTCTGCAACAGTACTCCGGGCTCAATTCCTACCACCGGGTGATATACGTACCACGACAGCCAGTCAGGAAGAGAGCACAGAGCATAAGAATGTTACAGTATTTATACACATAAGCGGGGAGGAGTTTTGGCCGGTTTGCCTAGGCAATGAGTCAGCAGTTTGTTGATTCCATCTCCTTACAGTGTGTGTGTGTGTGTGTGTCTACCCTTAGGCAGTCCCACAGTCATGCTTTGGAGTCATATAATTTCACAGACAGAGGACTCTTTAACAGAACACACACACATTCCCCCTAAAACATCTTTAACACACACATCTGTTTAAACCAATTATTCCAAAATGTGGTGGCAATTTAGTACTTATAACATGAAAAAACAGATAGAAATCAATAAAACACAAACACCTAGTTTGAGCAGTAATTATACCTAGCTACTACAATAAACACACACATCCTCCCTATGCATGTTTGACGCACACACATCTTATCCTCCAGCTCACCACACCAATGTCACATGCATGGGCGTCGCAGCCATTATATGAGGGTGGGACAAGTCCCCCCCACTTTTTCAAATGATTAGTTTAGACCCCCCCACTTTTACCATGTGGAAAGTCCGTGAATCGGTCCATCCACTCGCCGCACTTTGTAGAGCGCTGTGTCAGTGCTTCACTATCAAATCCATTCCACTTGCTTATTGAGAGAATGCCCAAATCAATGAAACTCCGTACCATGTGTTCACTGCTACTTTGTACCAAGGCAGATTCTCCCATTGCGCGCGCATGTTCAAGGAGTGTTGTCATAGTTGGACAGCTCAGACCTGTTGTATGAAGCGATGCCGGTAGCGGAGGTAAGGCACACACACCAAGTGTTCAGGACATTGTTAATACAGCGAAAATCAAAGCTGACGATCTCTTGGTTTGATATGTTTTCTCCCCCAGACAACATGGACATAAGAACCTTGTTTTCAAAGAAGAGGAAAGTAAGTCTTCAGCTGGCAGCAGTTAATCAGTTAACAGTGATGGCGGCGGCGGCAAAAGCGTCTCACTTCTGGAGAGGAGTTTCGTCTTTATGTCATGATAGAGAGATACAAATACTGAATAGTTTAGATGAGAAAAGGCATCGAAATGCCAGGTTACTAGTATTTATCATGTAAACAGGGAACATGAATAACCCCATCTCTCTGTGCTCATGTAAACACCATGATGTCCATGTAGAGACGCAGTGTGTTTTACTGGAGCCTCAGTTCGATAAGAGATTATTTTCTGAGTTCTTTAACTTCGGTACTCTCTCTCAAAATGGTAATGTGCTTTATGTTTTAATTATACTTCTTATCATTCAGAAGCTTTTTGTGTGTGTTTATGTTTTACTGAGTGCTTATAGGCCATTTCCATCCCAGTATTCAGTTAACTGTTTATTTTCTGTGCACATTACATAGACTAGCTAATATTCTACCTACTGCTTGGGACTTTGAGTCTTCAAAATGTCCAATGTCACAGACTGGGACTTACTTTAGAGTCAGTTGTATTTACATTCAGTATGACTTGTTATGATTCAATGTGAAAGAGTATACTGCTCAATAAATAATGATCACTTCACCACCTCTCTTGACATCTAGGCGCTTGAGAGTGAGTCAGAGGCAGAACACAGGGACAGTGGAGAGAGGTCCGTTGCTGAGGTGAGTGATGAAAGGGAAATGACAGTTTAGAGTAAATTGTGATGTGGACTCTCATCCCAGAATGTTAAGGAAATCAGTGGGGATATTGAACAGGACACATTTCAGTCAAGGGGCATCATGTGACCAATATAGACAGAAGAGCAACATTTATTTGAACATTCAAGTCAATGATACCATTCCTAGGTGAACTTAACATCTGTATGGAGTCAGATCAGTCTCAATATTAATAAATGCTCACAGAAGGATTCACACATGTATTTTGCGATTTATATATAAATGACTCTCCACAACAATATCTCTCAATGCACTCACAAATATTTATTGTTGTTTATAAATGTACAAAAAATTGACATTTAAACTGCTTTTTATTAATTTAAAAAGACGGCTCTGAATTAATAATCAAATATCTTTCCTTTCTTTACTACTGGATGAAATTACAGAATGTACCCATCATTTTCCTCATGCTAGTATAGCCACATAAAAGTATCAAACCACCTGTTAGAATGCAACAGAATACAGAAAACCCCACACCCCCGTTAAAAATGTCCCCCCCACATTCAGGATGCTTCCTACGCCCATGGTCACATGTCTTTCTCTATGAAAGCCATACTTGTTGGGGTTTACCAGTCATCATCTCATGACCTCCTCAGGACCAGCTAACCAACAAAGATTAACTGTCCTCATACCCTCAGGCCATCTCTGAACTTCCCTTCCACTCCGAAGTCAGCTCACCCAGAATCAGAAGGACCATTGTCTCTCTAATTGTGTGTGACCCACTCGTCTCCTGCTCTTTAGGAGTCTTGAAATGAACGCACATACATTTCTCTCATTAATTTAAGCTTCCAGATTATACAGAAAACTCTTACAGACAATCTACTGAGTTCTGCCCTTGAAAGCCCAAAATGACTCTCTGAAACATACTTATCAATGGGTAATTATTTTACTTAAAGCACAGATCACAGATTGTCCTGTATCATTACCTACTCACAAAATAGCCAAAAAACCACCTCCTGATTATTAACAAGTCAAGTGGAAGAAAAGACCATTTGCGCTAAATGTACTTCTACTAAAAATGGGACTTCATTATAGGAACATCAATATAAAAACCTCTCTATATTTAAGAGGAAAAAATTGACTTGTCCATCCAAGTTTTAATACACATATATTAGATGACATTAAAAATGAATATACCAGAAATACGCTGTATTAAACTTTCTGCCATAATACTTTACTTCAATTCTTCACTAGCTAACATTAGCTAACAAGGTACACTCCCGTGTTTTGTTTTAGCAACTAGTGTTCTCGTTAAGAACTGCGTGATCGCTGTGTATGCTGTGGATAATATTAGTGTTGGCAAGGACAAGGTACACAGAAAACTAGTGACATTACACTCGTTTAACACTCACCGAAACCTTGTGCAGCCGGTCCCGCATGCTGGCTCTTACGGAAGAATATGAATACAAATATGACACCCTCTCTAAGCGGTTGACCAATCACAACAAAGGCGGCCAGCTAACCAATCAGAACAGACTGGGCTCTAGTGTCAGACAGAGGGTGAAAAGAGGTGCTGCAGCACAGGCAGTATGAGAAAAATAAAGAGCTGTTTGAACATTAAAGCACGGAGACATGTAGAGACACTACATACTAATATGAATCTGAACATTTGTATAATATGTCCTCTTTTATTATTGGTGTCTGTAAGCAGTTTCATAACCTTATCATTGAATATAAAGCGTCTTTGTGATAGTACACCCAGCATGTGGCACTCTTGGCCTCTCTAAGCCCTGCCACACTGCCCCCCCAGGTGTGACACCCAGTGACACCCAGGAGGATGTTATTCAGAACTAGAACAACACGGTCACTTTCTAAATGAAATGTATCACTGTGGCTCTCTGAAAACAACAGAGTATTTCAGCTGTAGGTGGCTCACAGAGGCTGTTACAGAGCAGCAGATCCTGGCAGGGCAGTTCCCCCCGCTCTGTTTGCTGCCTCAGCTTAACTCCATCCTCTATCCAGGGACAGTTCCCTGCAGAGGGGCAGATGGTCTCATTTCTCCCACTGGGACTCTCACAAGCAGCAGTGTTGCACTTATTTATTCTGCTACTGCACAAGGGTTCTTGTTGTACAATTAATTAAGTAATTTTAATACTGTTTGCATTTTTAATAAGTGTGGATACAATCGTTTTCATCTATACATAAAAAGAAAAACCAGTTGCAACAATTATAGTGATTGCTGACCTACTTAGGCAAGCCTTTGGTGGATCAGCTGACCTTGTAGTTTGGGCCAACCCTTTGCTGTCCAACAACACAAGCTGCAGCTTTCACACTTCCTTATTCACATTAGTAATGCCATATTTTGTTATTTTAAGTTCCTGTCTAGAGGATGTTTTATTGTGTAGGTTAGCATCTGCAGCTTCTGATCCCCTTGTTTCTGTATTTTGGCTAATAGTTTCATATGTTCAGTGTTGAGGTCTGCCGGAGCTGGAAAGAAACTAGGAACTTTCTTACAAACTTCAACGATTATTATCAGTAACATTATAGCTGATGAGATGAATCATTTAGCATTGCACTGTCAGCTTATATTATGATAGGTAATGGTTATTAATCAGAACAATTATATTTGATATCTTTTAAGTATATCTATACGTTGTAATGTGTATGTGCCGTATAATATCAGTGACCTTCAGTGACTTGTATCAGTGATACGTTTTTCACTATAGAGGTGTTTTCACATTCCTCTAAGGGAGAACTCTTCAGAATCTTAATTCTGAGCCAGTGGCACCGGACAGTAAAACAATAGAATGTATCATCTAATCCTAATCCCTGACTTTCAATTTAGATAACAAT
>CM053246.1:4524251-4553503 GCA_028583405.1 Pogonophryne albipinna
ACAAATTCATTCAATACTACTTACATCTGATATTTAACTCCTTCAGCCTATTTTCAGCTGCAGAAACCATTCAACTATTACATTATTCAGCTATTTCAGGACATCAAGGCTATACATGTTGTTGTTTATACCTTTTTTTAAAACCTTTTCTTTTAAATATTAAGCTTTTTCTGCATTTTTGTAGCTAACAGCAGCTACCATTCAGCTAATAACATATTCAGCTTTTCTGCATTTTCAGCTAAATTCAGCCACAAATGTTCACAGTTTACAGCATTCACACGCATTTTCTGCAGGAAATGCATTTTCTAGTTAAAGTCAAGGTTTCAGTTCTTCAGGGTCGCTTCTTGACAGTTGTGAATGAGGAGTGCTGCGTGAAGGCGCTGACGGGAAGTGAAGGCATTTCAATGAAGCATTATCAACACCCAAACACTTGACCTCACATTAACCTGGAAGCATTCCTAAAGATGTCTGTAAGTCGTCCCCCCCCCCGCCCCTCATTACAGCAGGCAGGGCAGCCGCTCAGATATGCTGCGCTAATGAAGACCCACAGAGGCCAGGGGAAGGGAAAGGGGAAACAGGTGGAATGCGCTGGAAAGAAGGTCAATACTGGAAGTGGAATAATGAAAACTATGCCTGGGTTATTATTTATAATGTAATCTGCAGAGCAACTTCCCTGTTTCAGAAAAAAGCCTGTTAAATCCATTGTTAGTTTTTAACCTCTTCCACTTTGCCCAATGACTCACAACGAAAAGTATTATCTTCTTTGACCAGAGACTGTTTTAAATGTAGTTTTTTATAGATTTTGTATGTGTTGAAAATAAAAATGTTCTGCATGACACTAAAAATACAATTCAGAAAAAACAGTATGTGCAATGCATTACAGCTTTGGACAAACCAGTTGTTGTTTGGTTGCATGGTTACACAGGAGTTTGGATTTGATCTTAAATAGATATGGGTTGAAGAGAAATGCAGCTTTATAGTTTCACCCTTCTGAAAACATCTAAGGTGAAAATATCTCTTTGTATGAGCCTGATAATCAGATTCCTTTTTGTTTCACTGCATCTATTCAGCCTGATATCTGTTCATTAAACAGAGGGTTGATTTTGTTCAGTGTTGCGCTAATTAAAGCTGAGAATTTGCAAGAACCAGGCAATACAAATCATGATACAGGGGTTACTCATAAACATATAGCAATATACTGTATTAAGACACCATCAGCAAAGTCTTATTTAGCATTTTTTTCCATAGAAAAAGTAAACTTTGCAATTACAACAGTGTGACCGGCATTAATTATTATGTCCCTTTGATATCCATTCTCGGTCAGCCACAAATCTTGCACGTTAACTATTAAACAATAATCACTAGCATTTTTGCAAATCTATGCAGCACCACAAAACATATACTACATACTTTATCGATATTTTCTTAAACTCGTAGTACCGCGAGTGATTCTCACACCAATACAAAAATAGGCCAATGGGTTGTTGTAAATGTGTATTTTATAAATTCTTTGTGTCAATTTATCCATTACTGTTTCTTAAGTATGTACCTAGCTATCTAGGAGGATATCAATCAGTTAATGGTTTCTGTAACCTCCAGAACATAGTTGACACAATATCAGAAAATACTTAAATGAAACCAGCCGAGGTTGTACCACATCAAACCTCTGCATGATACATTTGTCTTCTGGCATGAAGAGGAATAGGCGTGTCTGGTTTCAGATTGAGGAAGTGTTACACAGGATTGTGTTTCGTTGGAACAAGATGTATAATGTGATGCTGCCATATTAACTGCTGGTACCTGCAGCCAGAGGGGAATGGTGGATCAGTTTAGCAATCAAATCTCTTTCAGAAAATGTTTAACAAATGACTCTTACAGCACAATAATTCCCCTTTAACTACGACTGAGCGGTGAATTGATATGGTAAATGTAGTGAAGGACGGCACACTAAACAAGGCACTGGCTCTTCTGTAGGCATATGTTTGAATTGGGGGGGGGGGGACTCTTTGAAGATTACATTTTGTTAATTGCCGTCATCCATCAAGCATAACATTCATAAATGGGATAGCCATTGGACATTTAAGATAAGTCTCAACTATTATGATGGATCGTGGTTTCAGAGCTCGTGTTCAATCTGGTTAATGTCTGAGATAATAATTTAGCTTTAATCACTCTGATTTTATATTTCTGAAATCACCACTACCTCCTCAGGCCCTCAAAAGTTATTTTAGACCACAACTAATAACACAACAATTTAAAGCAGCACTAAAAAAATATCTCTGGACCGAGGTATTAGTGGCAACATGACACATTTACACTTAAAACAGGAGTTGCTTTATTTGTATTCAGCATGAGGCTAAGGTGGTATAACTCAGAGGGGGGGATAGAGGGTATCCACAGCACAGACATGTTGAAGGTAACATGTCTGCAGTGGGACCTCATCAAATCATGCTTTGCAATAGGATTTACCAATAAATAAATACTCTTTAATATACTTCATATTTATAATTAATCCTAATATTTTCTATTCCATTATTCCCTAAAGTTTTCTTTTAAATGTGTCATTTATTAATTTTACAGCATATTTAGTTGTGTTTTTTAGACATTATGTGAATTATTTAATTGTCAGATTTATTGAATCATTTTTGCAGATGCCTCCCCCTCCACTGGCTCTGTATTATTATCTCTTTCTTTTTAAAACAACAATATGGTGTGGTTAGTTACATTATACTTCAGGGAAGTGTGTCAACATACCATAATTATGACTTCAATACCTGCCTAAAGTAATGGATTGATAGATAACAGAACGTACCACAATGATGTGGCAGTTCTAGTTCAACAAAAAAATAGACTGTAAATGTAACCAGCTCATCTCAATAAAACTGCCAAAATGAGCTTGACAGCAGCCAGCAAAAATAACATAACATAAAATGCTATGTACATTTCAGTGCTTCCGTAATAACAATACTAAATACTGCTGAAACATGAAAAGAAAAGTGAGAAGTTAACCACAGATTTTCAGACTTTAAAATTACAGTATTTGGTGTAATATCTTGTGTCTGATGTGGTTTTGCTACAAAAATGTTCATTAACTCCCCCCCCTGCTCTTTATCTCTGTCTATGAATATCAGTGGTTTTAAAAGTTTAACTGTACATGAGATGAAATGTCTGAAGAGTTCATTCACACCCCCACACTGAGTTGATCTCACAACATCATATTCATATGAATACCTATTCAACTGAGATTTAAGTTGAGCGCAGACACATTTTCCCCCTTTTAGCTGATGTATGTGAAAAGGCCTTCTCATGTATAAGGGAAGTTATAATTGTTTAAGGGAGGACATTTTGAGTGCATAACTTCACTTGCAATGGAGTATTTTCATGATATTGTGCATACCGTGGTATAGGTGCTCTAATTCAACTTAAATCTGAATACAGTGCCTGCCTTGAACTAAATGTCCACTTTTCAGTGCTCAGTGTGTATTTGATGATTCATAGACCACCACAGTTTTTGTTTTATTATTTGATTTATAAGGTAAATAGCAAAGTTCAGTAATGGAACACAAGCAATCCACTGAGGTATAAAAACGTTTTGTTCTGTGTATGAACTTATCCTTTCTGCACAGGTTCATGTAATGAGGATCAAATGTTGCTTCTGTCATACACCATACATCACTCCAGTTTGACTTTCAAAAGAGGAAGTGTCAGTGTCAACAGATGACAAGCAGGTGGAGCTATGAGCAAAGTAAAGCTCATTGTAACTCTCAGTTACATTACATTTTGAGGAGTTCTCCTTTCCACAGAGTGATGCTTTCCTCCTGCAGGTTCCTCCTCATGGATGGAGCTTATTTCTGTGCCGCCTGCTAAGTCCATGTACCATGAAGACCTTGCCTCTGTGCACTTTCTCCATATCTGGCGTAACTAGAGGCTAACGGTCTCATTTTAATTGATGTTACTTCCACATCTCTGCCTCTTCCTGTATTCTGACGCCACTACTGGTTGGTGCTGTAAGTGACAGTGTGGAGAGGCGATGCTAACCCGGAGGTGGCAAATAATCAGAATAATTTGGCCGCTGCGTGTGTTTGTGTGGGGCGCTGGCCTGCATGTACTGCATGTCATTTTTTCAATTACTCGAGCTGTGGTTAAATGTTCATTTTCAGCAGTCAGCCCCGAGCAAAAACTACTGAGCCCCATTAGGTTTTACCCACAGCCTCACACTCATTAGTTCTCTCCGGTCAGACGAGAGTGAGGGTGGGTCTACTGAGATTGTTAAGGAGTTTCCAGCCACGATCCTACCCTAGTAAGATAGTGAAGACTTGGGTGACCTTTGTAAAGGCAAATCAGCGCACACTCCTAATTGACCTTATCTCTTTTCCTTCTCTGTCTTCTTTTCTCTCACATGCGAAAAACTACTGACCTGAGAGGGTTGAAAGGATCATCTTTAACCCTCCTGTCGTTTTCTATGAGAGGCCGTCTAGCTCACAACTCATGTCTTACAAACAATATCAGAATCTCACATGTACACCACCAGATTCTTTCACACACAGTATCATACCGTCTTCATTTACTATCATACTATCATACATAAATAACTATTCTCTCTCACACACAAAAACAAAATCTCTTAAACGCACCATCATACTCTCGTACACACACCACTATCGTCTTTCACAAACAACTATAATCTAATAGAACATTATAATAGTGTATGTGAAAGAGGATATAGTATGTGTGTAATCGGTAAACAATGTAAGACAGAATAATAACCTATATAAGAGGGAATAGTATGTTAATAACAATAGTCATATGTGTAAAACAGAATAGCAGTGAATGAAAGGCTGAATAATAGCTTATATAAGAGGTAATAATAGTTCATGTGAAGGACAATATATTTATCCAGGTGTATCCCATTGAGATCATTGATCTCTTTTTCAAGGGAGACCTGCTCAAGTAGGTTCCACATGAGACATAAAAACATAAACAGGTGTATAGGCAACCCAGTCTCATGGCATTTCGTGTTCACCAACACGATGTTCCCCTTTTTTTCGTGTCACACAGAACGATTTTAAAAGCAATGTATTTCTATTGGTAGTATGTTTCGTGCCTGCAGCACGTCTTTTTCTCCGGTCGGGTCGTGGAAGACCGGAAGCTGTGTGGTTCATAAAAACATGTTCTTACTCAATATCAAGCCACGATTATTGTTTTTATTTTAAATCGTATAATGTCAGACTTTTGTTGCCGTCTGTGAGGAAAATAAATGGGGCTCAGAGCCTCAGAATACTGAAATCTGTATTTTTAAAAACTTTTTAATTAATAATAATAATAATAATTTGTTATTGTTTTCAAAATAACACACTGTTATTTACTCACCAATAAGACACAATTATCCATGCTTTTATTTATTTGTTTAATTCCATAATCTCGGGATTTTTTGGCGTCCGTCAGGAACTGAATTTCAAAATAAAAATAACCGGAAACAGACGTAGGCCTCTAGGAGTTTAGGATGGCCGAAGACACTACACTACCCATAATCCCCAGCTATCGTTTAGGACTACAGTCCCCGTGATTAATCTTCAAGCTCTGGGATTGGATGTTGGAGTGGCAGTGCGCCAAGGTTACGCCGAGCGTCAAACAGCTGTTTGAAATGGAACGAAACCACGCCAGACTTTTCCAAAACTGGAATCGAACGCCTACCCAGAACTACACATGCTGGCTATTGTGTTTCGCAAAATGTTCTATGGGACGTCTCTACTGAACGTTTTCGTTTTTCCCACAATTAGAAGTTGCCAGTATTAAACACATTGGTGTTATCAAATGTAAAACATATAATTAATAAATGGGTGAAAATCGCTTGTGTCCATAATGGGCAGCATTAATATATACCCACATGACAGCTCATTGTTACTTTGTAATTCTACTCCACTACAATTCAGAGGTTAACCTGGTATTTTTACTCCACTACATTTATTTGAGTTACTTTGCAGATTCTGATTAATGATGTGAAATATAAACAACCCTTAAAGCAGACTTTAGTTACACCTGAGTACAATTCAGGGAAGGTGATTGTCAAGTGCCAACAATCAGGAGAGATATTTGATAGTTGGTGCTTGAGAAAACTAAACATGTATCTGCAATTGACATGAATGGAAACGAATAATAAAGTATATTCATTACTCGTTATTCTCTATTAATAGTTAATTAAAGACTGTATATAATTGCTATTTTGCACATCCCTTTCAAGATTTCAAGATGTTCTAAGGTTTATTGACATATCATATACACAACTACGGTGTAGTTATGCAATGAATGAAAACTTGGGTCACAGGTTCCTCAACAGTGCATTACAAGACATCTATCAATATGTGTATACCTCCACCATTAAACTGTCATATTCTGCACATTTCTTATACTATCTACATACATAAGAGTATAATTAATGTGTATAATATCAGTTAAAATAAGTGCTTCAACATAGTTAACATTGCAGGAAAGCAATATATTAGACGTTAAGTACTTTGTCAGGCTTAATATTTATCTGTAGATAGATACACCCAAAGTTTTTTTCTTATTTAAAAGAAGACCTTAATCTAAAGTATTATTTAATGTTTGAATAAAGGTTAATTAGTTTGTTTGTTTTCCACATCCTCATATTAATATCTTTGTACATCCTGCACTAAACTGTTTTATTGTAGAGATCATTTACAGTATCTTCTTGATTTTTTATATTCTATATTTCTATCACAGACCTTCTACTTTCCCCCTATGAAAGTATGTACTCTTAATATTTTTTTAATAAAATATAACACATAAAAACAATAATTCAATAACGTGCTTTAATCACTAGGCGGTGCACACAAGGTACACACAGCCATAATAACTTTGTATTATTAGTGTAGGACACTTATGTATGTACAACATCTGAAGATGTGTAGTTTTATTCATGTTTTCACATAATTGTACAGCATATTGCTATACTATTTCAGACTCAGTATTTACATTCTTATATTCAAAGAAAAACAGTAATATCTTTAAAAACTACAAGTCCTTTTATATCAGCTGTGCACCGTTATGGTGTAAATATAACCTATCTATGAATTAGATCAAATGTAAAAGTCAGCCGAATTAGTGTTGATACTGCAAGGAGACGTATTGTGTGAAGAGAAATTGAAGATGTTGTTTAATTGCCAACAAGTCCTCCTTGTAGCGTGGAACAAAGTAATATACTTCGCCAATAATGAAGCTATATAATCCGTAATGGATCACCTTCACCTTCGTTACAGCGTGGTCATGGTTTAACTCCAATAGAATTGACTCTGCATTTTTGATCGCACTCTAGAAGCTATGAGTAATAAAAACACTCCAAAATGATTAAATACCACTATTTCAGAGCAAAATAGTAATTACTCTGGAAAAAATACTCACCAATATTTCCTGTGTACACATCCACAGGACGTGGATTCTAAATCAAATCAAAAAGCATTTTGATGGCCAAACTATCCTACTCTAGAAGGCCCGCTAGTTAACTGGAGAGAGACAGAGGATCTAGATCCTCTCAAGGGCCATTTCAATGTTTACAATATCCTCAGAGGGCCGTACAAGTTATTGACCTCTGCTTAAAAATACTAAAATCACAGCCCATTCATTTGGCCTTTCTTTCATGCTGTGCAAAGAAAAAGCAACCTCTTAATCCAGATATTTTACCATGACTCGCGCATGCATGCACGTGCACGGTTGTGGCATGACCACCAAAACAGAAAGATATGGACACAAGATGTGTGCAAATGTATTTACTTTCCTATCCATGTGAACATGATTTAAGTCGGGGGGGGGTACTTAACCTCCTCTAGAGGGGGGGGCATGTTCCCCCGGGAAGATTTTTTTTTAAATGTTGAAGTTAAATGCATCAATCTGGTGCACTTTGAGAGCAACATTAGGAGATCTATGGATATATCTCTCAACACCCATATGAAACAGAACTGTTAACAGATTTATTTTTCTTTATGGATATTTTACAAATCACTCCCCTTTCAAACTGTATTCTTGTTTATTAATAACAACTTTTTTTACTGTCATATAGTAGTTTATCCCTGTTGTAGTGCCGAGATATAGGGAGTCAGAGGCGGTGCAAGGAAGGTGCAAAAGGGTACTTTATTTAGAAGCAACTAAGGTCATGTTGTCCGGTTGCAGTCCGGGAAGAAGAGAGTGAAGACAGGAGGGCACACAACATATATAGAAAACACATAACATGTCCGTGTGGGAACAATACCCCCAACTGTAGTTCCATGTATGAATTATGTCCCAGTGTATTAATAGGTGGTCACCACACTGTTTACTTTATTCTCTTATTTTTTTACAACTATAATGATCATATAAAGATGTGCCTTTACCTCACTGGTAATAGAAAAAGCTTTTTATATTTGTTAGCATAGCTAGCTAACCAGATGCTAATAACAAAGAAGGTATTGACTGTATGCTCAGTATGACAGATGAACAGATCGCCACTGGGCTTTCAACTAAAGACACAGCCACGCAAAAACTGTGGCATGTGTACGGCTCTTTATGGGTAGGCCTACTGACATTTTTGAAGTGGCGTTCTGGTGCTCTCCGTCAGAACGTGATGATGACACGTTCGTGTTGTGTTCAAGGACCCTGACCTTAGCTAGGAAAAACAGGCACTCGCTTGTTTAATTTGTTTGCGGTCTAGATTTCTCTAATTTTTTTCTTTTTTGCGTGTGTTTAAAAATTACCTCGAGGGCCGTACCAAATTATCTCGCGGGCCGTTCCCCACCCCTGATCTAGATGAATGCGACGAAGCAATTAATGCCATTTTATTGTTTTTAACGTTGAAATGACAAGTGCAACAGGTGAAGATGAAGTTGTTGCGGAATTGTTGTGAGTACCCTTTTCAAGACCACAATTCAAAGAATTGGAAGGGGGGGGGGCGTCGGGGGTGTGTGTGTCTACAGAAGGTCCAGTTGTGATAGACACGGTTCGCCACTGCGTTTGAATGTCAGTGGACTGCAAATAATTCAATAAAGGAGCATGGCTGCTCATTCCCTGGCTCTCAAAAGACTTTGGCTGGCTGTTTAATCTATGTTCACACTGAGACAGTAGAACACATAGAGAGAACAGTACACCTATTGTGTAAGTACATACAAGCAGGTCAGTATGATCACAAATACATAAACACTGTTAAAAATCAGTTTTTATTAAGAAGTATACAGGCTGCATATGTGTTCTCAGCCTTGGAGAAACTTGACATGTTTTGGGATGTGTCTGAACCTCTCTTTAGTGGTTTAATAAAACAGATATTTCAACGTGTGCCTACTTTGTTCATGTACTGTTGAGGTTAATTTCAGTAGTTGTGTGCAATAATGTATTTACAAATTGTGAAGAGGAGGCAACTTTAGAATAGGGAACCTGTTCAGGTCAATTAGAGTCAAATTACTAGCTTATTGGTTATGAACAAGACTTCACTTTGAAATAGGGAACATATTCTTCAATAGAAATTCCTAATTTTGAGTTATTTCGACTTAATTAACACTTATACTTTCATGTATTGTTACATAAGGATAGAGGATTATGGGAGAATTACTATTCTTGTGGTACTACTGCCTTAGACCCATATTGAGCATATTAAGACCAAACAACTTCCTTACTTGCAATAAATAAACACCAATTAGAGGGTTATTGAGGAAAAACTCTCAACTAATGGCCTACTTGTAGAATATGGTCATGTAGAATAAGGCATTAATAAGTGCTTTATAATGAATAATAAAGAGCCAATATACTGCTAATATGCATGTTAATTAACAACTAGTTGATGGTGAATTGATGTACCTTAATATATTTTTTCAGCGTGGTTTACATGAATTACTGCAGTGAATATAGAAAGAACAGACACTGAAAACGACTTAAAAAATTTAAATGTTTTTGATTGGTGGGTGTGTACTATCTGATGTATGAACATAATCTAGGTTACCCATTAATTTTCTATGGCGGTCATTTTTGACTAGGATCATCACAGGTTTACAACGTTGACTAAGCCTAAAAAATGCAATGAAAGTAGTGATCAGCAATTGTATATGTTCAAATGCCTGCTGTGGACGATATCATAAGGCCTTGGGGCAAACAAATGTAAAACACAATATTTATGATTGATCAAAATATTAAATCGGTTAGATTTGACCCGAACAGGAGGGTTGGTTAAACCCTGATTCCAGGAAAACTCTTTAAACCATACATTGTCCCCTCTGCTAATAGGTACGCAGGCTTTTATCTCCCCTCTTGCATCTAGCGCGATGCTTTCAGAGCAGGCATCATAGCGTCCTCTGTTTCCACTGACCTGAGGGATCCTTTCTTGATTTTTTGTGCTGCTTCGACTCTGCCAGCTAAATGGAGGTTAGAGAGAGATTGCATCCATTATTGAGGTATTCAATTCAAATGTCACCCGTTTTCCACTTGGCACTGTTTTCTCTTCCCTAATGTTTGCTCGGGGCGCAGGGGGGGGGGGGAGGGGGGCTTTTTGTCTCAGCACTGAGAGGGACTTTTTCTGCAGACATTACCGGGGACGGATGCAAGGTGACACCGGTGTAAGTCACGCCACTTCACCTTGCACTCTAACACCTGGACGTTCTCTCTCCGCATGGTGAGTATCCTCCTGAGCACAGGCCTCTGAGACGCGCTGATTGTAACTATTCATCATCCGGCGGCCACTTCATTGGCCCAAAAGTAGATTGTAGGGTGGCACCGGCCCCTCAGGTGGGCGTGGACAGAATACAGTTCAGATCAGACGCTGGAAGTCCTCGAGGTGCTCACATGGATAAACCCACTTCGTCTCCACGCGCAGGTCACCAATTTAGCTACCACAGACTGGGCTTTCATTACCCGGTTACCCTCCTGTCAGTGCAATTCAGTTCTATCATCCCTCAACCCAGTTAATATTAACAGGTAATTTGTAAATGTCACTTTGGGTTAGACACCTCATTTTCTTCCTTTTCCAACAATCTGGCAGTCACAAGCTAATTTTTCTTGTCTTTTGAGAAAGGTTTTCATTCACAAATAGAGTTATGGTCCACTAAATAAATGAGAGTAATTGATTAGAGAAAAAAAAAGTGATTTACCGTAACCTATTAGAGTCAATCAATGACATACTACCCAGGATTCCCTTAGTTACCGTAATGCATGTCTGCCGTCATCCTGGAGACACTCCCTGAGAATGAAATGAGATGTGAGGAGATGGTGAAGTACTGTATTTAATATCTTGTCACACACAAACACCTGCACACATACTCATTTATTCAATCACACACAAAAGCAGGAAAATGTAGCCTGAATGTAAGAGCACTGTTTAATTCTCAAACTACATTTAGTAAGACATCTTAATTTGTCAGGTTTATTTGTAGAGCAGATTTTATACACAAAGGCAATTCAAAGTGCTTTACGCAATATATAAAACAATTGTCATTTGATTTGTTTGGAATCACTTAAAATAAAATGGATAATGGGTTCTAAGATGGAAGCGACCAAGTTATTCCTTTAAAGCTGCTCGTTTAGCATGTATTCGAATGAGTCCTTATCCCGGAAAGGAGTTACCATTTTAGCACTTCCTGTTCCTTCATCTCAAAGTCAATGTTTTTAAAAGTGTTTTTGGTTATTTTCAAGAGATAAGGTCTGTGGTTAACACAAACTAAGGAGAGTCTCACGGTTCATTCTAGAAACAGATCTGTGAATAGCCCGCTGGTCTGAAGCTCTAATGTGCCCCAAAAGGTTAGTGTTTAGTGTTGGTGTAAAGTCATGTGACCTTCATGTAGTTCCTTTAGAGCCTAACGTTAGGTTTTTCATTGTGGTGATTGCATTTACTCTTTGAAAAAAAGTGGTGTTATTAATATTTGGAGATTATCCTGCTGAACACAGTTTATACGTATCATAAATGTGTGTTTGCTAAAGTTTTCTGCTATTTTCCCACATCCAATAAAAATAATCCCATTGCTTTTGTCAATGGAGCCTTGTGATGCTGACTTCCGGGTCTGCCAAAGAAATGTGTCGTTTCTGCACCCCTTCATAAAGCAGGTTATTCTGTGAGCTGACTTCCTGTTGTCTCCCTGTACACATCAATGGCATCCGATCATTTAACAATATTGCTCTGCTTGACTTTTGCACTTTAGCTTGAACTTGTTTTGGACCAAATTGATAACATTCTGATTTAAGGAACTAAATGTGTTTGTTTGTGACAATTAAACAACACATTTTCAATGCTTTACAGTCCCTTCTTTTGTAAATAATGGGAAGGGGAGAAGTTATGTTTGGGCCAGTGTGCATCATGTGACCCTGCAGTACTCAGAGCAACCATCACTCCAAAGTCAGCTTACAGTCGGCAGGGTTCCTGGGAAAGGATTCATTAAGACATTCAAGTTGGATTTACCTCATTATTATCACACCTTATTTATAACAACAATAAGTTTATAGTTATTTCGTCTTCCTGCTGTTTTCACTTCCCATGTTCCCACCATGGCAACTATCACAGCCTGTATTTAAAAAAAGGAAATCTAGGGTCTCCAATTGTGCTTCCATACTCCTTACAGTTTGTCCTTTTTTGTGTGAAATGTGCTTGGATTGAAATGGTAAAATGATTTTCCTCACTTAACTTAAAGCTGCTTTAATCGGTAGGTTAATATTTATTCTTGAAGGGGTTGCTCGTATAGTGGAAAACATTTCCCGGCAGTTCTCCTCACTTGTACAGAGGATTAGCTTATTTGGCTCGTTGTATTGAATAAATAAAACTAAGACTACTGCTTTAGTTCAGTGTCACTGCTCTCCCGACGCAGCTACTACACCCCATCAGCCGCACCAACAAGCTCAAGTTGTAAATAGAGATATTAGGCTATATCTTATTGGGCTTCATAAATTACTTAAAGTCTAATATATCTACATACTGGTCTTTTTATTTTGTATTTTGCACCTCATACATGTAATATAGGTTCTTACTATTTAATGTCAAATTGTAGCTCTTATTAGTAATCTGTAGTCAAAGGGAACACTTCTTGCTACTGAACCATGCATGTATTTGTTTTTTTCACAAGAACATCCATAGAACTATTTTGCATTTCCCTTCTGAAATAATAAAAAATATATATCTTCATTAATTCTTTCAGACAATATTTCAAATAATAATCATTATAATTAAGAATGTGGACATAAGGACCCAGCAGCAGGGATTCATGTTTCATTTCACTCAGCTAGAGGAGTCTAATAAGGACAATTCACTGTAATGCAGACTTAAGAAAAATAATTCACAATATTACCACAGCCAAATATCCCAAATAATATCCACTCTCATTTGAGGATATTATATTATATTGATACATCTCTCTGCTTCAGGTGGCACAAGCATACAATGTGTTAGTAGCAATAAATCAATTCAGACAAAGCATACATAATGTATTAGATATCAAGGTCCACATTTGTACAAGTTATTCAGTCCAACAATTTACATCGTGGTGTCTGCAATTCAAAAATGCACGTATATAGAGCACACACTTTAAGTTTCAGGGCTTTTATTGCTTTTGTTCTCCAGTTGTCTCTGAAATGTTACATGACCATCACTCAAAATAGCATTCAAGCTAATTCCCCAGTCAGCCAGTGCATCGGCTAAGTGGAATTCAAGACTGATTTCACCATGTGATACCGTGAGCCTGCAGCCTAAAAGCCTCCGTGTGATTGATAAATATAAGAATTGAGGAGACGTTCCGACTGGGGAAAGGCCTCTGTCATTAAAAATATGGTGTCCGTAATGAAGAGGAAATAGAATTAGCAGCGAGAAGGATGAAGGGGAGCCAATTGCTGTAAATATTCTAAAGACTGATCGACATCCTCCTCCTCCAGCCACAGCAGAAAGTCATTATGTGGTTTTTGGATATAGGTTCCTCATGACCGCATATTTATTATCTATCTAAATAGAATCACTTACCTCAGATGCTGCCTCTGATAGCCAGTCACCACAAATATCAGTTCCCCCGGTGCCTCTGCCGGCAATTTTACTTAAGGCCAAATGATTATGCTTGCAACCAGACAGGATTGCATTTTGTTGTTAACTTGATCCGTGGTTTCTTGTGAGAAATAACCATTTTCAGAGGGAGATTTTTCCTTCTAAGAGTGTATATTCAACACTGTTTGACATCCTCCGCGGTGGAAAATGAGGTCAGTGGTAGAAAATCAGTGCACTTTTTAAAAACAGGGAAAGAAAAATACCTCCCCATAGTTCCAAGACTGTGATGTGTTCCATTAGCCTCCTCCATGATCCCACATCTTTATTTATTCCACCTTTATTTTGTCCGTATGGTGCAAATTTAGATGTATCTTTTTTTCTGTGCCGCTTTTGTTCAGGCGTTAAGAGTTATGGCAATATGTATTACAACGGGGGCTGCAGCACAATGCCTATTCATGAAGGCAACTTATGCAGTGCTCAAAGCATGTATGCACATAGGTATTGGCCCATTTGTCAAGCCAGGAGAGCTAATTATCTCATGGCGTGCAATATTGTTTTCAAGCCATGCATTTCATTGTGCAACATTAAAACATACGTGGTGCAGGCAGCACAAATGGTTTCCATGAGTATGAATGCATTAGAACATTTTGGGAGGGGATGTTGTATTAGAGCTCCACAGGGATATCAGCATGCTGCACCTCTTTTGGTTTGTCATTCATCTTCCTCGGCTGGGGCGGGGACAGAACCAGTGGGTAGTGACGCCTTCAGCCAACTTGGCAGGTTAATGAAGGTAATTTGATTTCATACATAATGGCTGCCCATGCCACGCGGGGCCTAATTGTGCTCAGTGTCTGGGCGTCATTTCGTGGTACCAGCCGAGGCCCCGTGTATTTCCTGAAGGTTGTACGGAGGCAAACAACATTCAAGCGAGATGGAACCGATGGCTCAGTTTCATCTGCTAATAGTTGATCTGATTTCCCTTTCAGCTGTGAGCGCTGCTGTCACAGTGTGAGGCCGGCAGCTCGGTTTTAGTGAATCAGGAAAGTTCATTACTACATGGCAAACAAACACCATGGTAGGCCGTACAGTCCTGGGATGACTTAAAGGAACATGGTGCTCTGCACACAGTGTTATTTATTACATTGATTTGATATTATCCATGTGGAATCTGTTTTTGTGTGCTCTGTCAGTCATCTTAGGCTTCTTTTCAAAGAGATGTTACTTGTTTTAACTGTATTTTTCTCTCATGTACATTTGTAATTTTAATATTAACATACGGTTGGATTTTCAATCTATGAAAATGTAATGGTATACAGTGAATTCATTTTTAAACTGCCACGTTTCCATTGTTGGACATGGTTTCAAATGTTGATGAAGTCATTCATTTGTTCAAGAATGATAATAAAAGACACTGTAAAAACTGAAAAGTTGACTTTAATTTAATGTATTATGTCAACAGATTTCACATAACTGTTGAAAGCAACAATATTAAGGAAAACTTAATTGTTCAGTATATTATTACCTATGTTTTTTCTTTATTCATTAAACTACACTTCAATCTGCTAGATAGTTGGATGCAAAGATACGCTGAGATGAAAGTATGTATAGCACCGCAGTTTCTGCTGTAGTTGGAAGTATAGCCACCATGTTGATTGGAGCAGAAAGTGGACAATTATTATTTTTATTTTTTTAATTCAGCAGTCAGAGCTGACAAAAAATGATTTTGAGAAACTTTTTAATCTTCTACGGAGCTGTGAAAAGTCGGTTTTTATCTCAGGTCCGATCCCAACGCTGGCCCACGGAGCAGGGCGTTTCAGTAGGATCCTCAGCCTCCACACCTGGCTCCAATCCGCCTGCAGAGCTCACGATTTAGGTTTTATTGACAATTGTAATCTATTCGGGGACCGAACCGCCCTCTTCAACACTGATGGAATCCACCCCAGCAGGTTGGGTAGCCGCATGCTAGCGGCTAACATGCAGCACGCTGTTGAGATATCTCCCTGACTATTTCCACTCCATTTCCACACGCCCCCCTTTCCAGCGGTGTCATCTCAGGCCACCGTTTCCACTGCTAGAAACTTTTCTTCTTCGTCGATGCCGCTGACGCCTGCCATCTCGCTCTCTGGCGCCACCCAACGACCAGAGGCTTCTATGCCAGTACAGCGACCCAACATACAAAGAAGGTTGGTGACTCAGGTTGGAAAAAGAAAGTCCAAAAGGATCTGTTTGAGTTTGTCGAATTTAACAGAAGTTCCGCGTGCTCCACGGTCTATCACGGGCGGTCAGAGAGATAGTATATCAAACACATTTAAACTGGCTTTATTAAATGTCAGGTCTTTAGCAGGTAAATCATTTTTAATCAATGATTTTATCACCCAGCATAATATGGATGTTATGTTTTTAACTGAAACTTGGTTAGACCAAAACAACAGTGCAGCTGTTCCTATAGAATCAACTCCTCCCAACTTTAGTTTTATGAGTCAGGCAAGACTACATAAGAAAGGGGGTGGAGTAGCTATTTTGTCTAATGATTTATTTCAATGCAAGCAGACTATGTATGGGAACATTGCTTCTTTTGAATATGTGGCCCTTCAGTTGAAATGCTTCTCTCGAGCTCTTTTCCTAAACATCTATAGACCACCCAAATACTGTTACTGTTATGATGATTTTACCGAGTTGTTGTCTATAGTGTGTATTGACTTTGACCAGCTAGTCATTGTTGGTGATTTTAATATCCATGTTGACAATCCCCAGGACAGAGGGGCTAAAGAACTGTTTTGTGTTATTGACAATTTTGGACTGACTCAGCATGTCAAGGGTCCGACGCACAATAAGGGGCACACCCTGGACTTAATTGTATCAAAGGGTCTGCACATCTCTAAGCTTGTGGTGACTGATGTAGCACTCTCCGATCATTCCTGTGTTTTCTTTGAGAGCTCTATTTCTGTCCAAACAACTGTTAAGAAAGAGGTAACCACTCGACGTCACTTAACTGAAAATACAGAGGAAATGTTTGCTCAGATTTTTACTCCCTCAATTGCCCATGCTAACTTCTCAGTAAATGAGCTAGTTGATCATTTGAATTCTAAAATAACAAATGTCATGGATACCATTGCTCCCATTAAAACAAAGGAAGTATCTGGCAAGAAAAAATCTCCATGGACAAAAGCCATGACTGTGAGAACAGCAAAAACTGAGTGCAGAAAAGCTGAACGCAGGTGGAGAAAAACAAATCTCCAAGTTTACTTCGCAATATATAAAGAGAAACTCTGCGTCTATAATCAGGAAATAAAAAAGGAACGACAGTCTTTCTTTTCTGACATCATTACCAAAAATAAAAACAACTCACGTGCTTTGTTTGCTACCGTCGACAGACTAACAAACCCCCCAGTGTCAGTAGCTCCAGAATTTCTATCGCCCTGGTGGATAGAAATTCTGGAGCTACTGACACTGGGGGGCAATGAATTTGCCTCCTTCTTCACTGACAAAATCATGTAAATTAGACAGGCAGTCAGTGCCTCTGCATCAGGTACAGCCAATGTTTTGTCCCTGCGTTCACCTAAAGTCAATGCAGACATCATGACACAATTCCGTCTGATAAATGCTAAAGACCTGGAAGACATTATCCAACATCTGAAATCCTCCTCCTGAAGCCTCGATATTATTCCGACAGGATTTTTCAAAACTGTTTTTCCCTGCATGGCCTCAGATATACTACACATAGTAAACAACTCTCTTCAATCAGGTGTATTTCCACAGGCCCTGAAAACTGCAATAATTACACCGCTCCTAAAAAAGCATAACTTAGACACAACCGTAATGAATAATTACAGGCCAATATCAAACCTTCCTTTTTTAAGCAAATTGATTGAAAAAGTTGTTTTTCAACAGTTGAGTAATTTCATGTTTTTAAATGACGGTTTTGATGTGTTTCAGTCGGGCTTTAGACCAAACCACAGCACTGAGACTGCTCTTGTTAAGGTCTTAAATGACATTCATTTAAACACAGACAGTGGCAGAATATGAGTTTTAGTATTATTAGATCTCAGCGCTGCCTTTGATACTGTTGACCACAACATATTGCTAGACCGTCTAGAAAACTGGGTGGGAGTTTCAGCAACAGCTCTAAATTGGTTTAGTACCTACTTACAGGACAGAAAAAACTTTTGTCTCAATAGGCAACTACACATCAACTTTGACAAATATGTCATACGGGGTTCCTCAAGGCTCCATCTTAGGACCTTTGCTTTTTAATATTTATATGCTACCTCTGGCTGAAATTATTATGCAGACGACACCCAGATTTATTTTAAAATCACACCAGGAGACTATTCTCCGATTAGAACACTGAGCAAGTGCATTGAGCTGACTGGATGACTCAGAACTTTCTCCAACTGAACAAACAAAAAACAGAGATCATTGGTTTTGGAGCAAAGAAGGACCGATTAAAAGTAATCGCAGAGCTTCAGTCAGCAGACTACAAAACCACTAATAAAGCCAGATATATAGGTATAGTGATGGACTGAAAAATATATCGAGGATTAAAAACTAAAGTCACAACAGGACTTAGAAAAGCTTGTCCATGCTTTTATCTTTAGTAGACTCGACTACTGCAATAGTGTATTCACAGGGCTGACAAAAAAAATCCATCAGAAAACTGCAGCTGATTCAGAACGCTGCTGCACGTGTCCTCACTAACACTAAAAGAGTGGATCACATCAGTCCGGTTCTGAAATCTCTACATTGGCTTCCAGTCGGCCAAAGAATTTTAAAGTACTATTGCTAGTTTTTAAATCATTACATGGTTTAGGACCAAAGTATATTGTTGAACTCCTACATAATTACGAGCCATCAAGGTGCCTCAGATCTTCTGGGACGGGTCTGCTATCGGTTCCGAGAGTAACAACAAAACATGGAGAGGCAGCATTTAGCTGTTATGCCCCGACACTCTGGAATAAACTACCCAAATCATGCACGTCCGCAGAAACGCTTACTATTTTTAAATCGAGACTAAAAACGTATCTCTTTGCCGCTGCTTTTAATTGAGATGATCATATTCGAACTACAGTATGCCTTTTAAACATGTATTGTATACCTGTGGTGTTTATTTTTATTATTTTATTATCTTTGCTTTGTAATGCCTGTTGTAAAATGCCATTATATATGTGTTTTTACTGTATGTATTCCTAAAAAGTCTTTTAATTTGTTTTGTAAAGCACTTTGAATTGTCGCGTACAGAAAAGTGCTATATAAATAAACTTGCCTTGCCTAATATGGCCTGTTTATATCTCATAACATGACTAAATAAACACCATCAATTATATAGCCATGAATATTTTCAATAATACATTGCATTCTCTTATTTTTATAACTAACCATATATATATATTACATTATTTTTGTTCTACGTCTAACTAAACATCTGAAGAAAACAGCATTTCTCCTCAGAATCTAATTCAATTACAAAATAACGGTAAGTTGGACTGAGTCTGAAACACACCATCATAAAGTTAATTAGTGTTTTTTCTCACCCTATAATTGGATCCTAATCAGCATCGGGGTTCAAGCTATTTTGCTGAGACCTCTTCATTTGATCCTTATCTACAAAGCTGTAGTAGATATTATAGGCAATATTCCTTTACTCTGTCATACAATCTAAATGGATTTTGTTTCAAACCCTCAAGGACAGTCTGCGATGAGCATGACTTGATTGCAATTTCCTGCTTATCTTCATAAATGTTGGTAAACATCAAAATGCACAGATCAATTTAATAGGTTACAAATACAACTTCAAACCAGAGGATTGGTTAATATTGCAAACCATGATTGTAGCCAAAACTGTCAAACAGTCCTCAAAACCAGGTCACTAAGTCTACAGTTGAAAGCATGCTGGTGACATTTCAAAATAATGGGAATATACTAGGAAAATTACATTAAACAGATCATTTAGTTTTGTTACCATAAAGAACGTTTGTTTATTTAAAGAAATTCTAATTTCAACACTACTAATTATATGATATGTTCTCAGTGTATTCTGTTAAGTTTGCATTCTACTAGGTGGAATAAACTTGACCATTAACCAACCAATACAGTGTTGTAGTCAAGTCACCAATTCACGAGTCCAAGTCACTCTCGAGTCACCACTCTTCGAGTCCGAGTCCAAGTCCGAGTCACCAAGGGAGAGTCGTAGTCGAGTCCGAGTCCAAGTCTGAGTCACCCAAGGAGTGTCCGAGTCGAGTCAGAGTCAGAGTCATCATTACCTGTGTTCGAGTCCGAGTCCAAGTCCGAGTCACCCAAGGAGTGTCCGAGTCGAATCCGAGTCATCATTACCTGTGTTCGAGTCCGAGTCCAAGTCCGAGTCACCTACGAAGAGTCCAAGTCAAGTCCGAGTCACAAGTCTTCATGTATTAATCTTCGTGGATATATGTGTTGAAATGTAGCTGCTCCTCTACATTGCTTTTATCCTGTCATGTTATACTAATCTGTCTATTGAACTGCTGTGAAGCCAGTTTGGCTACAATTCTTGTAATAGGTGCTATACAAATATAAAGCTTATTACTAATATTACTATTACTATTATTATTATTATTATTATTATTATTATTATTGTTATTATATATAAATAAATTATATTTAAAATGAGTTACCTTTTAGAGAAGTGATTATATTTGTATGCCAATATTTTTCCTATGGTAAAGTTTTCGTTTTGCACTTTTATTTTGATAGTAATAAGATCGGGACTCTTATTTTGAAGGAACCTTTACCGGTTAAATTGGTTTACTGATAAAGATTTACCCCCAGAAAGCACATGGCTACTTAGCATGCAAAATGACATCATTCTGCATGTTAAGTAGCCATGTGCTTTCGTGTTATAGGCTGAATCTTTATTTATTGATTAGATCACGTTACTCTGATGATTGTGGTTAAGACAGGCTGTCTTGAACACTATCATCAGAGTAACGTGATCTAATAGATATGATATAATAGATATCTAATAGATATGTCTGAACTCGATCGAGTCAGCATACGCGATAATTCACGAGTCCAAGTCCGAGTCCAAGTCATCATGTGCGAGAATTCACAAGTCCAAGTCCGAGTCGCGTCAATCAGTGCGTGAGTCCGACTCGAGTCACGAGTCCCGAAAATCGGCACTCGAGTCCGACTCGAGTCCGAGTCCAGGACTCGAGTACTCCATCTCTGAACCAATACGACTATCCACTAAAACGTCTTTGCTTCGGTGCTAATTGTGCTAATAATTGTAGAAAATGTTCAGTTGTTTCCATCGACACAGGTTGTTCGAAAGCTAGCCTTAGGCAGTCAGCCTAACAGCTAGGAGGTTACTGATTTTTGTGTTAAGTTTGTCAAATTTTCATTAACTTTTGGCTACAACACAATGTAGGCTATATAGAAAAGTATTTTCTGTTCCAATAAACCCTGGTATGGAATGGTATGGAGACTCTTTTTCAGCTGCTAAGCTAATGTTCAACCCAGTCTCACGGCATTTCGTGTTGTAGTCACGACATTTAATCTATTGATTTGT
Organism: Pogonophryne albipinna; assembly: GCA_028583405.1. Lineage (NCBI taxonomy): Eukaryota > Metazoa > Chordata > Actinopteri > Perciformes > Artedidraconidae > Pogonophryne > Pogonophryne albipinna. The sequence goes on from CM053246.1 coordinate 4,545,779, forward strand.
GTTCACCAACACCATTTTCCCCTTTTTTTCTTGTCAAACAGAACGATTTTTAAAAGTAATGTATTTCTATTGGTAGTATGTTTCGTGCCCGCACCACGTCTTTTTTTCCGGTCAGGTCGTGGAAGACCGGAAGCTGTGTGGTTCATAAAAACATTTTCTTACTCGATATCAAGCCACGAATATTGTTTTCATTTTAAATCGTATGATGTCGGACTTTTTTTGCCGTCTGTGAGGAAAAGAAATGGGGCTCAGAGCCTCAGAATACTGAAATCTGTATTTTTTAAATCTTTTTTTCCTTCTAATTTGTTATTCTTTTCTAAATAACACACTGTTATTTGCTCACCAATAACACACAAATATCCTTGTTTTCATTTATTTGTTTGATTCTATAATATCTTTTTGCCGTCCGTCAGGAACTGAATTTCAAAATAAAGTCACCGGAAACAGACATAGCAGGGTCGGCTCTAGAACAAATCGAATGGGGGGGGCAATCATTTACCAAGGGGGGGCACACACTGCCGTCAACAACCAATACACAAACACCAACGCAAATTAAAAAAACATGCTGTAAAGTCTATTGTCTTTCACACACATTGCAGGGGTGTAGTGCTATTGTATAGCGCACCTATGACTTGTGCATACATGTACGGTTGTGGCAGGACCACCAAAACAGAAACATATGGACATAGGCCACCATACAAAAAGTGTGCAAATGTATTTAGTATCCTATACATGTGAACATGTTTTAGGTGGGGGTGGACCTAACCTCCTCTAGGAGGTTCCGGGGGCTTGGTCCCCCGGGAAGATTATTTTTACAATATTGAAGTTAAATGCATCAATCTCGTGCACTTTGAGAGCAAAATGAAGAGATCTATGGATAGCCTACATCTCTCAGCATCATCCATATGAAACAGAACTGTAAACAGATGTACTTTTTCTTTACTAATCACTCCCCTTTTAAACTCTATTCCTATGTTACTGTCCTATAGTATTTCATACCCGTTTTTCCTTTATTCTCTTATTTTTTAATAACTATAATGATCATATAAAGGTATTCCTCGCAAATACTTGTTTACATAAATGGTGACCAAACCGTTTGAGACCCACTGAGATAACTTACACTAAAGTTAACTATCTAAACACTGAGAGAGTCCTTACCTCACTGAGCTGAGGTTATACGATCCTCTCAGTCTGACAGGAGAGGACTCTCCTCCACCTTGGTGTAGAAACAGCTGTTTATATCCGTTAGCATAGCTAGCTAACCAGATGCTAACAACAACATTCCACGTTACCGCTCGCGCACTCACAAAATGCGCTCATGCCACACACACACACAGAGCCGAGTTTGAATGAAACACAGAGACCCAGAAGTAGGCTACTTGTAGCCTACTGTAATGTATATCATATTATTTTCGATGGCTTTACTGTATAATCAGTGTAACAGATGAACAGATCGCCACTGGGCTTTCATCTAAACACACAGCCACGTAATGATAACAAAACAAAGGTCGGGGGTCATTGGTCAAGCAACACACCAATCAGAGAGCAGCAGTGAGCACACCTCAGGCTGTGTTTTATATTTGTATTCTTTATTTCTGATGTATTTCACACAAAAACGGAAACGTTAGTGGAAACGTTTTCACTTAGGCTATATGATTTAAAAAAATTAAAAAAACGGCAAAGTGGCAAGGCTTGCCCACCCTGCGTTGGGGGGGGGGCACAGTGACACATTTGGGGGGGCATGGCCCGCGAATGACCCCCCATGACCCCCCATGACGCCGACATAGGCGATACACAGCCACTGAACTGATTACCCAAGATCCTCAGCTATGGTTGAAGCTCGGTGATTGGATGTTTTAGCCGCAATGCACGTTGGGATATGGTGTTAATGGGATATGAAATAACTATCAACAGAATTGCGTTGCCAGGCAACAGCTTGGGGTGAAAACAGTATTTCCGGTCTCAAAGTTTGCATAGTAATCTGCAGTACTCATCAACTAAAAACATCTGTTTATCCTTGTTAATTACACAACATTGATTGGTTTGTGTACAATGCTTTTATGTTTTCCCCCTTCGATACGGAGAAACAAATAGTTTGTTGGGAGTTTAGGATGGCCGAAGACACTACACTACCCATAATCCTCATCCAATATTCAAGCTCTGTGATTTGATGTTGGAGTGGCAGTGTGCCAAGGTTACGCCGAGCCTCAAACAGCTCGATGAAATGGAATGAAACCACGGCAGACTATCCAAAACTGGACTTGAACGGGTCCAGCCCCGCCCCCCCCCAGAACTACACATGCTGGCTATTGTGTTTCGCAACATGTTCTATGGCACGTCTCTACTGGGAATTGTAGTTTTAAAAGACGTTTGCGTTTTTCCCACAATTAGTTTTAAATAGTTGCCAGTATTAAACTGTGTACACCCCTGGAGGTTTAGGGGATAAGAAACACATTGGTGTTATCAAATTTAAAACATATTAATAAATGGGTGAAAATCACTTGTGTCCATAATGGGCAGCATTAATATATACCCACATGACAGCTCATTGTTACTTTGTAATTCTACTCCACTACAATTCAGAGGTTAACCTGGTATTTTTACTCCACTACATTTATTTTAGTTACTTTGCAGATTATGATTAATGATGTGAAATATAAACAACCCTTAAATCAGACTTTAGTTACACCTGAGTAAAATTCAGGGAAGGTGATTGTCAAGTGCCAACAATCAGGAGAGATATTTGATAGTTGGTGCTTGAAAAGTCTAAACATTTATCTGCAGATCTCTATAAAGTATATTCATTACTCGTTATTATCTACTAATAGTTCATTAAAGACTATATATAATGGCTATTTTGCACATCCCTTTTAAGATTTCAAGATTTTCTAAGGTTTAATGACATATCAGAGATGTTCACAAGTCTTTTTTTGCAAGTCCAAGTCAAGTCTCAAGTCTTTGGTCACGAGTCCAAGTCAAGTCTCAAGTCTTTGTGGGGTGAGACTTGATCAAGTCTCAAGTCTTTGGTCACGAGTCCAAGTCAAGTCTCACGTCTCTAAAAAATAAAAGTCTCATGTCTCTTCTGGTTGTAATAAGCCTTCTATTGTCTGCTGCTATCCAGTCTGTTAAGAATACTGCACAGCTATATCTAAGAAATTCAAAGCATTTACTGTATTATTATCACTCCTATATCTATTAGCATACAGTATCAGTACTGATTAGTTGTTTGTTATATGATCACTTTAAACAGGCTATTGCAATGCAATATGAGGAAAAACATCACACTTTAGCAAAATGCAAACAACTTATAAGCAAAACACTTCAGAATCAGAAATCAGTATCACAAATACTTTATTAATCCCCCGCAGGGAAACTGTGTTAAAAGTACTTAAAAGTAAACATTTGTTCTGTGCCATTTGCAACTAAAAAACTATTGCTGCAATATTATCTGAAATATACTGAACTGGTGATATTAAAACATGACCTGTTCCAAAAGAGATATCTACCATTAACACCATTTACCAGCCAAATGCTGGTAAATCATCAAGTGGCTGGTACTGTATGTTGCACGCACCAGCCAAAAATAACAATGGCAATCTATTGAGTGGCTGGTAAAATTTCAACATTCACTAGGCTAGCCATTTGGCCAGTGGACAAAAATGTTAACATTTGACCTCTGCAACCGTATTGTTTAATTACACTGGGTCTCTAATTACATCTTTTAAGTCTACTATAAATAAACATATTCCTCTATCCTCTCACTCAAACCCAGTGTAATGGTAACCTGATAAACCTGTAACATTAACGTTACGTGGTCAACAATAAACCTGTAACCTGCCTATAAACCGACAGATGTATTTATGTATGTAACTATGTATTTTTCTACGTTTAACGTTAGCCAGTAGATGGTGGCAGCGGAACGTAATGATTAACGTTACCGACCTTTTTTTATGTCATGTCAAGAGTTGGATGTCAACGCCACTCAACGCAAAGTGTGACAAGCAAACATTCACTCATCTTTTCAAATATTCAGTTACAAAGCTAGTAGCAAACTAAGTTAACATTACATAGCTGATGCTGAGCTAAACATGTTTGCTAACCGTCCATATGCGTTAATGTGACTGACCTCTCCGGGTGAGTTTTCAAGTGCCTGATGAAATTTGACGTTGTTGCACCAGCATCCTTGATTTTAATATTGCAGACTTTGCAGTGTGCGCTCCTTTTGTTGGTGCTGCCGGCGTTTTGTTCGAAGTTTTTATAGTTGAACCTAATTACAAGCGGTACAGCTGCAGGTGTGCCGCCGGTCGCCATGGTGTTACCATGATGTTAATGTTAAAGGTGGGTAGGTAACTTTGAGAAACCGGCTCGAGATACACTTTTTGTTATATTCCATGGAATGCTCTTAACATCCCGATAGCCGGCCCGGCTAAAATAACTGGATGGCCTACCTGCCTGTCAGCCTCCCATCGGGGCACAAACTTATCTCGTGCCCTCATTGGTCATGTGCGCGTTCGTGTGTGTTGGAGGAGGGGCTCTGTGAGGAAGTGGCAGATTTTCTCCGGTTGTGTATTTTCAAATTCTAGCGATCTCGAGCCGGTTTCTCAAACGTACCTACCCCACCTTTAATACGCCAAAAATAGAAAACGCAATGATTGTTCACGAGTCCCAAAACACGAGTCCAAGTCGAATCCGAAGTCTTTTGAGCAGGAGTCCAAGTCAAGTCTGAAGTCTCTGTGTGTGCGACTTAAGTGCGACTCGAGTCCGAGTCACAAACTCGAGTCCCCATCTCTGTGTCATATAGACAACTACGTTGTAGTTATGCAATGAATGAAAATCTTGGGTCACAGGTTCCTCAACAGTGCATTACAAGACATCTATCAATATGTGTGTACCTCCACCAGTAAACTGTCATATTCTGCACATTTCTTATACTATCTACATACATCTTATAAGAGTATAATTAATATGTATAATATCAGTTAAAATAAGTGCTTCAACATAGTTAACATTGCAGGAAAGCAATATATTAGACGTTAAGTACTTTGTCAGGCTTAATATTCATCTGTAGATAGATACCCCCAAAGCTTTTTTCTTATTTGAAAGAAGACCTTAACCTAAAGTATTCTTTAATGTGTTAATAAAGGTTAATTAGTTTGTCTGTTTTGCACATCCTCATATTAATATCTTTGTACATCCGGCACTAAACTGTTTTATTGTAGAGATCACTTACAGTATCTTCTTGATATGTTATATTCTATATTTCTATCATTGACCTTCTACTTTCTCTCTATTTTTGTACTCTTAATATTTTTGTCAAGTTTAAAGTGTTAACACAACAAATTATACTTTGTATTATTAGTGTAGGACATTTATGTATGTATAACATCTGAAGATGTGTAGTTTTATTCATGTTTTCACGTAATTTTACAGGATATTGCTATATTATTTGACATGTTTTACTTCTAAACATTAATATCTGATTTGTAAAACATCACAGACAGAAAGGTATATCTGTCATTTATGGTAAGCTATTGAAATTCTGATTCCATAGATGTGTCTCCCATCACCCAAAACCCCTGACTATTCTCTCAACTCAGTATTTACATTCTTATATTCAAAGAAAATCAATAATATCTTTAAAGTCCCTGTCCATCAACTGTGCACCGCTACCTATCTACCAATTGGATCAAATATAAAAGTCAGCCGAATTAGTATTGATACTGCAAGGAGACGTATTGTGTGAAGAGAAATTGAAGATGTTCAAGCCCTTATTACGACCAAATAGGTTGATCGTTCAAGCGCTTCTTACGACCTATAATAATAATAATAATAATAACTTGAATTTATATAGCGCCTTTCATAACCACAAGGTCGCTTAATATAATATAATCATGTTTTAAAGTGTTCTACCTCTAGTGCTCCCGTGGACTGCAAACGCTCTGGAGGGTCGTATATTCACAAATAACCCTCTCTGGAAAATCCTAAATTGTAGGATAGTTTGACCATTAAAATGCTTTTTGATTAGATTTCTAGCGAGAAGTGTATATTGTACTTTTAGAATCCACGTCCAGTGGATGTGTAGGATCTATAGTTTGATAGATATTACGAAGATGATTTGAGGTCTCGCCAGGAGAATGTGTATACTACGTTTTTCCGCAGCGTCCATGTAAAGTCAGCGTCAACCCTCAGAGGGTGAAAACAGTATTTCCGGTCTCAAAGTTTTCATAATAAAACCGTATTCCCCTCACTGTCAAATGATTTTAAAGCTATATCTGCAGTACTCATCCACTAACAAACATCTGTTTATCCTTGTTAATTACACAACATGAATTGGTTTAAATTGTGTACACTGCTTTTGTGGGTTTTTTTTCCCTTTCGATTCTGAGAGACACATTTCTTTTTTCAGAGGTTTTAATAGGCTAAAACATCGAACTACCCATAATCCTCAGCTATCGTTGAAGCTCGGTGATTGGATGTTTTAGCCGCAATGCACGTTGGGATATGGTGTTTATGCGATGTGAAATCCGATTACATTTAAAAAAATTAATAATAATACTTTATTCCGAGTGTGCTTGCTTTTCTCTTTGAAAGTCATCACATAACGGCATTGTAATACACGGTTCGGCTGCATTAAATATTACACATCTGCCATAATTCTCTATTTATAGAGCCCTGATTAGAAGACCTTTGGACAAACTCGAAGAAATGCCGCCAAAACTGAATACGTGACATGGATCATAAATATATCAGCAATTAAACAACATCTTACATTTCTTTTCACACAATACGTCTCCTTGCAGTATCAACACTAATTCGGCTGACTTTTATATTTGATCCAATTGGTAGATAGGCTGTATTTACACCATAACGGTGCACAGCTGATAGAAAAGGACTTTTTAAAGATATTACTGATTTTCATTGAATATAAGAATGTAAATACTGAGGTGAAAGAATAGTCAGGGGTTTTGGGTGATGGGAGACACATCTATGGATTAAGAATTGCAATAGCTTACCATTAAATGACGGATATATCTTTCTGTGTATGATGTTTTACAAATCAGATATTAATGTGTAGAACTACAATATGTGAAATATTATAGCAATATCCTGTAAAATTATGTGACTGAAAACATGAATAAAACTACACATCTTCAGATGTTATACATACATAAGTGTCCTACACTAATAATAAAAAGTTATTATGGCATTGTATGCTGTGTGTTATTTGTAACATCTTCAGAAACTACCGTTCCAACTCCCCATGCAGTTGACTGTTACAGGTCTATACAGGTTCATGGTACAATGCATACGCTTCAAATCGAGAGACTGAAACTGTATTTTTCTTTACAGTTCTGTTTTAATTTCACAATAAAGTTAATAGTAATATTATGTTTGATATTATTATGTTTTATTAACTAGACCACTGGGTCATGTTTGGTGTTATAAATATCAAAACAATATATGTGTGGATAAAAAATAAATCCGTCATAAACTAAACTGGAAATTATACTGGAAAGTATAATTTATTGTGTTAACACTGTAAACTTGACAGTTTTTTAACCCAAACCACCTAGTGGTTAAAGTTATTGCATGTTGTTGTTGAATATGTTATATTTGAAGAAAACATTTAAATATTAAGAGTAGCCTACATACCAAATAGGGGGAAAGTAGAAGGTCAATAATAGAAATATAGAATAGAAAATATCAAGAAGATACTGTAGTGAA
>CM053246.1:4554503-4572003 GCA_028583405.1 Pogonophryne albipinna
TAAATGTCCTACACCACGTTACCAGCAGAGAGAGCGGGAGCGAGCACTGCATTCACCTAGGTGGATTAGATAAGGAAATTTAACAGGGCAGTTTAGCCAGGCAGCTGCTGCTAGAATGAAGCAGCGCGTCTACCAGGAGCGGGGGGCGAGAACATCGCCCTCACTGGTTGAGTTAATAACGAATGCCAGATGCAGCGGGAGCGGGGTGCGAGAACACAGCCTTCACCAGCTACCTGCTGAACGGAAAAAGTAGAGCAACGCTCCTACTCGCCGAACACAAAAGGGATGTAACTACACCCATGTTACCAGCAGAGGGAGCGGGAGCGAGAGCACTGCCTTCACCTAGCTGGAAAAAAAAGAAGTTTCAGCAGGACAGCCTATCCAGTCGGCTGCTGCTAGAATAAATCACGTCTACCAGGAGTGGGGGCGAGAACACTGCTTTCGGTGGTTGAGTGACTGTGTCCAGAGCAGAGGTGGGACCAAGTCATTGTTTTGCAAGTCCGAGTCAAGTCTCAAGTCTTTGCGCTCAAGTCCGAGTCAAGTCTCAAGTCTTTGCGCTCAAGTCCGAGTCAAGTCTCAAGTCAGGATGGGCAAGTTCAAGTCAAGTCCAAGTCCTAAACTTTGACAAAACGAGTCATAAACAAGTCATTATGTGCTTTTCATCAAATGTAATGACATCGATCAACAGAATAATACTTAATAATCAAACTGCTCTTTATTAGTCACATTAATAATTTAATAATCCATTTTCTCTCTGCTGGTAAAGTCACGTGTGTTTTTCTATTTTAAGAGGGATCAGTAAGGTAAGGCTACCGTGACGGTTTGATTCAGAAGGAGTTTAATGTATAAGATCCCTGATGTTGAGGTAACCAGAATGTTTATTTCCACTGTGTACAACATGTTATGAGGGACCCACAATCTATCTTTATGCAAGGGATAATGTGCAGCCAGGCGGTCTCTATGGGGAAGAGAACACCTGCATCTAGGTCCCTCTGCAGGTGGTACTTTAACTATATTTTGATGCTAATACTTTTGTACTTTTACTTGTAACATTTTGAATGCAGGACTTTTTATTGTACAGGGTTCCTGCAGGTTTTGACAACTCAAATGTAAGACTTTTTAACACCTTTTTGAGACCACGTTGAATAGAATTTAAGACCTATTTCACGGCAATAAAGTATGAAGGAAAATGTATATGAAAGAAGAAAATACGTCCCATAATCACTTACAAAGTAAATGTATTCATGTTCAACATAAGAACAATGACTGAACATAACAGCATAACAGTACAGAACTGTGTTAGCGTGTTAGACAAAAAGTGTGTATGTGTGTGTGTCTGTGTGTGCTTGAGTGTGTGTGTGTGTTAGGGCTGTGCAAGTAATCATATTTTAATCGCAATTACGATTTTGGCCTGCCACAATTACGAAAACAACATAATCGAAAAAAACGATTATTTTGCTTTGCTAGGTTGTGACAGTGCACTACAACATATTTGATCTAATTAATTTTGTACTAATGTATCATTTATTTAATACATTTTTGTATTGGTTTTTCAGTTGAATTATACGTTCAGGGTAATCAACAGTTAAAAAGATACTGTTCAAATTATTATTTGTTTTAAAGTTCAATAAATGGATGTTTTCAAAGTCAATGAATAATCGTATTTAATAATCATGATATTAATTATTGACCAACATAATCTTGATTATTGCCATAATCGAGCAGCCCTAGTGTGTGTGTGTGTGTGTGTGTGTGTGTGTGTGTGTGTGTCTATATTCAGAGCTCTGCTGCCTTGGCTACACTATTTCATTGTTGCTGTTGTATGATTGGTGTTTAGCTACGGTATTTAGCGTCCACAGCACCTCCGCTTTTAGGGTTGACGTAGACCCAAACTTCGCCCGGAGGTCCCCCGGTGTTGTTGCGGGAGCTGCTGCTAGCTAACGCTCCACTAGCTGCTGCTGCACTAGCTAACGCTACATTAGCAAAACAAACGCTAATTTCTTTTACAAAAGGTGCAGCGGGCTTCAAACACGTTCTCTCCACTGGTTTCAACCAAGCACTAAATTAGATGTTTTCCAACCAAATACAGTTGAACTTACACTTCCCCATATTAATTTGTAGGCTAAATAGATTCGAAGATAGGCTAAGGCTAAATGAGCTGAAGCTTGGTTGCTAGGTTACTAGCTGGGTGTTCTCCAATAAGCGGCCGGGGGAAACAAAGTTAGTGATTACTGGTTCCATGTTGATTTAATTCAATACAAATTGTTGGGGGGAACTGAAGGCTATTACCGTACTGGTTACTTTGCAGTCCGGACATTTCCCCCAAAACACATTTAGACGCTATCGCAACACAGAAGTACCTTTCAAATGCGCTTGCATTTAAATCCGGCTCCCCGTCTTCCCGTCGCTCTGTGCAGCTGGCCTGTACCACTACACATGCTGTTCCCCCCACCCTTCTTTCACATAATGGTATGATCCTAGTGTGTCCTCGCATATGATTGGCCGCATGGTGGCCCAGCTAAATAAAGACCCGCCCCTGCCTGCAAGAATTCTCAGCAGGAGTAGGAGCGGCTGAAGATGCTGCTTTCCCCGACGGGAGTCTGCTCTTCTAACGGCAGCTCGCGATCGGCGTGTTGGAGACCTCTGAATTAAAGTATCAAGTCACCTCAAGTCAGAAGGCTCAAGTCCAAGTCAAGTCCCGAGTCATTGGTGTTCAAGTCCAAGTCGAGTCGCAAGTGTTTTGTGATGTTGTCAAGTCGAGTCTCAAGTCATCAAATTTGTGACTCGATTCTGACTCGAGTCCAAGTCATGTGACTCGAGTCCACACCTCTGGTCCAGAGCCACCCCAATGAAGGTTAGGCTCTGAGAGGGGTTCAGACATCTCTTCTCCATGTTCACCATGAGGCCTAGCCGGGCGACATGAGAGAGAAGGAGAGCCGTGTCCTGGATCGTCTGTAACCGGGATGGTGCACAGATTAACCAGTCGTCTAAGGAGAGGGAGAGTCCGAATGGAACACCCTGAACTGGAAATGACGGCCTCTGAAGGCAAAGCGAATAAACTGCCTGTGATGAGGCACAATAGGCACATGAAAATAAGCGTCCTTCAAGTCGACGGACGTGAACCATTCCCCCCTGGCCACGGTACGAAGAACGTCCGCTGTGCTCAGCACATGGAAAGGTAACATCTTTAGGAACTTGTTGAGTCCCCTCAGATCGAGGATTGGGCGAAGTCCACCGCCTTTCTTCCTTACCAGCATGGGCGTAGGAAGCATTCTGAATGTGGGGGGGACATTTATAACGGGGGGTGCTCCTCCATAAAAAAAAAATTGATTTCCTGTATTCTGGTGCATTTTGGTGGTTTGATACTTTTATGTGGCTATACTAGCATGAGGGAAATGATGGGTACATTTTGTAATTTCATCCAGTAGTAAAGAAAGGAAACCTATTTGATTATTAATTCTGAGCCGTCTTTAATAAAAAAAACACTCGTTATTTATTTAAACTCAAGCATCTCTTGCATACAGTTGCAATTTCTGTTAAATGCATTTATTTAATGTTATCAAATGATCAATCACTTCTCCTGAAATCTTAGCGTCTTATTTGGAAGTTGCTGGGGTGGAATGACTCTTGGGTCAGGATGATTTGGCTTGCTATATATCTCAGCCTGGCTCTCACTCTCGTCCCTCTCAAACTGGCTCTCACTCTCCTCCCTGTCTGATCTTGCCTTCTCTTCCTACAAACAAAAGTGAAAAATTGAATAGGCCATACATTTTTTATACTGCCAAAAACGTAATATTAAGGATCCCCTGTGTAAGATTTTCGTCATTTCTAAAACATAATATTTGCATTGTGTAACATATGTTGACGCCGGGCTGTGTTTCAAAGCACTTGATTACACTCTCTGCCATTGTGTGTAAATAAATTACAATGATTTGAGGGTGCATTGTGGATTTACAGTTTGAAAGTGAGCATAGCCTAGGACGTATGAAGTCAGATCAGTCTCAATATTAATAAATGCACACAAGGATTCACAAATGTATTTCGGGATTTATATAAATGACTCTCTCCACAAAAATATTTTTCAATGCACACAAAAATATTTATTGTTGTATATAAATGTAAAGAAATCCACAGATAAAAAAGTTTCACAAATATAGGCATATTTCTGACATATAAATATTTCTTGTTTTAAGTAATGTAAAAGAAAACCACAATTAGTTATAATTTCCTGTTAAAAAGATATGCATTTGTCATTTCCGTCAGGGAAGTCTCAAAAAACAAAACACAAATGCAGAGGTTCACAAGAAAAGCAGTTTAAATGACCATTTTTTGTACATTTATATACAACAATAAATATTTGTGAGTGCATTGAGAGATATTGTTGTGGAGAATCATTTATATATAAATCGCAAAATACATTTGTGAATCCTTCTGTGAGCATTTATTAATATTGAGACTGATCTGACTCCATACAGATGTTAAGTTCACCTAGGAATGGTATCATTGACTTAAATGTTGCTCTTCCGTCTATATTGGTCATATGATGCCCCTTGACTGAAATGTTTCCTGTTCAATATCCCCACTGATTTCCTTAAAATTCTGGGATGAGAGTCCACATCACAATTTACTCTAAACTATTATTTCCCTTTCATCACTCACCTCAGCAACGGACCTCTCTCCACTGTCCCTGTGTTCTGCCTCTGACTCACTCTCAAGCGCCTAGATGTCAAGAGAGGTGGTGAAGTGATCATTATTGATTGAGCAGTATACTCTTTCACATTGAATCATAACAAGTCATACTGAATGTAAATACAACTGACTCTAAAGTAAGTCCCAGTCTGTGACATTGGACATTTTGAAGAGTCAAAGTCCCAAGCAGTAGGTAGAATATTAGCTAGTCTATGTAATGTGCACAGAAAATAAATAGTTAACTGAATACTGGGATGGAAATTGCCTATAAGCACTCAGTAAAATATAAACACACACAACAAGCTTCTGAATGATAAGAAGTATAATTAAAACATAATGCACATTACCATTTTGAGAGAGAGTACCGAAGTTAAAGAACTCAGAAAATAATCTCTTATCGAACTGAGGCACCAGTAAAATAAACTGACTGCGCCACTACATGGACATCATGTTTACATGAGCACAGAGAGATCGGGTTATTCATGTTCCCTGTTTACATGATAAATACTAGTAACCTGGTATTTCGATGCCTTTTCACATCTAAACTATTCAGTATTTGTATCTCTCTATCGTGACATAAAGACGAAAGTCCTCTCCAGAAGTGAGACGCTTTTGCCGCCACCGCCATCACTGTTAACTGATTAACTGCTACCAGCTCATTACTTACTTTCCTCTTCTTCGAAAAAAATGTTCTTATATCCATGTTGTCTGGGGGAGAAAACATATCAAACCAAGAGATCGTCAGCTTTGATTTTCGCTGTATTAACAATGTCCTGAACACTTGGTGTGTGTGCCTTACCTCCGCTACCGGCATCGCTTCATACAACAGATCTGAGCTGTGCAACTATGGCAACACTCCTTGAACATGCGCGCGCTATGGGAGAATCTGCCTTGGTACAAAGTAGCAGTGAAAACATGGTACGGAGTTTCATTGATTTGTGCATTCTCTCAATAAGCAAGTGGAATGGATTTGATAGTGAAGCACTGACACAGCGCTCTACAAAGTGCGGCGAGTGGATAGACCGATTCACGGACTTTCCACATGGTAAAAGTGGGGGGGTCTAAACTAATCATTTCAAAAAGTGGGGGGGACTTGTCCCACCCTGATATAATGGCTGCGACGCCCGTGCTTACCAGGAAGTAGGTCGCTGTGAGATGGAGTCCACAGGCTCGATTGCACCCTTGGCAAGGAGGACTGACAGCTCCTGGTTTAGGGCGATTTCTTTTTCCAGGTCGCTTATGGTGGTCATCTTGACCCGGCTGAAGACTGGGGGCCAGCGTCGGAACTGAAGCTTGTACCCTTGGGTTAGGTGGAAACTTGAGCTACCCGGTAGTTGAGCTGCTGCTGGGAGAGATAACTAACAGCCGGCCCCAGACCCTCAGTACCTTGCCCCCCGGCCTCTGGCTCTGGGGGGGCGACGGTTAGGCACCGGATACCGAGGCTGCCTTGGGGGCGAGTTAACAGGACCGTAGCGGGCCAGCCCCCTCGTGGGGCGCTGAGGCCCATGGCGGGCACCGGGGTGAGCCGGTGGACGGAGAGTCCTACATGTCTCTGATAAGGGTGACTGTGTCAGCCAAACCTGGCGACGAGTCTGGACGAGAGTGGACATCAGGCGCCCAAGCTCTCTAGACATCAAAGTGAACGCCTGTAATGAGGCGTCACTGAGGCTGGTAGAGGAAGCGCTAAGAGCATCCTGGTGCGGGGAAGCTGAGAGGGCGAGCATGAGGTGAGAGAGGGAATTGCCTATACGGCCCATGCGTGCCGCTGCATCGTAAGCCTTAGTGAGCAGGTCATCAGTGACCCGACATTGGTGTCGAGGGCACCTGGCCTCCGACCTCAGAGCTTCGTCAGGGGAAACTATGAGGGAAGTGTGCATCGAGACCGGGTGACGACACTACCTATTGCAGCAACCACTGTAAGTTATATTCTTGTTTAATTAGACTTCTCTGTTTCATTTATTCTACTCTGTATAATTGTTCTGTAGTTATTGTAGCTAAAACTGCGCTTTTGAGAGATTTTAAATCTCAGATCTGCTCAAAGTGAACCTGCTACACAGGTTTCAGTGGGGCTCTCAACTAGGGCTGTGCATCTTCACTGGTCTCACGATTCGATTCGATTCGATATCCCGATGCATCCCGATGCATCACGATTCATACCAATGCGTTGCATCCTCAATTTTCTATATTACTGCACATGGTTTATTTTTCATCAATGCATACATGCAGTAAATACATATGAACTCTCTTTTTATTATTTAGAAAGTGCTTCAGAAATCAATAACATAAATGTCTTGACATTAATTTATAAACCAAAATAAATGAATTGTATAGGTCTAGCCTCCCTATATCTGTGTGTGAAGTTGTTCCATCCTCAAAAAAAATAAAAATAATGCTTCTGCAGTCTAGCTGCAGCTTCTAGCAACGGTCTTCTGTTAAAAAAAGGACACTGAATGTCCTGAATGTGGCATCACACACAGGACTTGAGTCTGAACACAGCAGACAACAGGAGTATTTACAATAGCATATACAAACAAAAATACTGCATGTGGGTGCACACTTACATTCTCTGTCTTACTGTTACATAAATCCCATGCATGTATGAGATTAAGTTAGCTTCATTATATCTCAGTGATTAAGTGAATAATAAAGTTTCTATCGGGTCACTATCAGCCTGTCACTCATTATTTTCAGAGGGGGCGGGGTTTGGAGGAACGGAGAGGAGACGGTGATCGCGGAAGCTTTTTTCCTCCTGCCTTCACAAACTTTACACACGTATATATCGTCTGAAAATTGCTAGAGGACATTCATACTTTGCAATCCAAGACTTAATTAAATCCACCAAAAACCTGACATGATTGTAACGCGATTATTTTCGAAAAACATAAATCCCTGTGCCGCAGCGACACGGAGTGATTCAGAGCGGGTCCTTCTGCTGTTGGTTCTGGACTGGTGGTATTGTATTGGTGGATAAAGCAGACTGCTCCGTGTTTGGTGTTGCTGTGCCGCTGTCACGTCTGTTCCCTGATCTCTGCGTCACCCACCGATTTGATATTAAAGTGACAGAAAAAAAATTCTTTATAGTAAAGCCGCGGCCGGAAAGCAACGTTACTACGCTATAACCGATTATCTTCCGTCACTGCATCGATACCGAATCGTCCACGTCCGCATCGCAATGCATCGTAGAAACGATTATTTTCAACACCCCTACTCTCAACCCTGCATTACAATATAGGCAGGGACACTCTGCTGTCGCCCATCAGCTGTAGAGAGTTAACTAATTAGAGGGGCGTGGTCCCACAGCTGTGAGAACTCAGTAATCAGGCGTCCATTTTAGGTAGCTCTTTCCTGGAGCGTCAGCTTCAGCGTCAGACAGACGAAGACATTGGAGTCCTGCGGGAGTCACGAGGGTGGCAAAGAGGAGGCAAATCCTCCTCTGATTGAGCTAATTACCGCTGGTGTTTTATTTTATTTAGTTTTCTAGCCCCTCATGCTATAATCATGTGCATTTTCTCCATTCCTGTTCACGTGTCTTCTCGCAATCATCGCTGGCCCCGTGTATCTCCTAATCGATATAACCGGCCTGCTCTCGTCTATCCCACATGCTCCACTGAGATCCAACATCTAGTTTCAGGCGGCCTGTGGAACTGCCAGTCAGCTGTTCCTAAGGCTGACTTCATCTCTGGCTACGCTTCCCTGCAGTCTCTGGATTTCCTTGCTCTCACTGAGACGTGGATTACTCCATCCAACACATCCACCCCAGCAGCTCTCTCCACAGCATATTCCTTCTCCCATACACCCAGACCCACTGGCAGAGGAGGTGGCACTGGTCTCCTGCTCTCTCCCAAATGGAGCTTTTCCCTCTTCAAGCTACCTAACTTCACTCCTTCCACCTTTGAATTCCATGCCGTCACAGTAACCCATCCTATACAATTAACCATTGTTGTTCTCTACCGTCCACCAGGCGCCTTGGGGGACTTCTTGGAGGAATTAGATCATCTCCTCTCACACATCCCTGAAACTGGCCCTCCCGCTGTACTTCTCGGAGACTTCAACCTCCAGTCAGGGAAGATAGACGAACTAACATCTCTGTTAACCACCTTTGCTTTCTCACTGTCTCCATCCCCACCAACTCATAAAGCTGGCAATGTCCTTGATCTCATATTCTCAAGGAACTGCACTACTTCTAACCTCTCTGTAAACCCGCTCCACACATCCGATCACTTCTTCATTTCATTCTCTCTACCCCTTTCCAAACATAACAAACTAATCTCTTCTCATCCTGCACCTGTCCGCCGTAACCTTCGTTCGCTCTCCCCCTCTAACTTTGCCTCATCGGTTCTCTCAGCCCTCCCTTCCTCTGACTCGTTCCAACTCCTGCCTCCAAACTCTGCTGCAGAAACTCTCCTTTGTACTCTCTCATCCTCTCTGGACTCTCTCTGTCCTCTCACATCTCGGCAGGCTCGTCAGTCCCCTCCTGCTCCCTGGCTAAATGACGCACTGCGTTCTAATAGAACCGTCCTTAGGGCAGCAGAGCGGAAACGGTGGAAATCCAAACACCGTGACGACCTCCTAACCTATCAGGCTCTCCTCTCCTCTTTCTCTGCTTCGATCTCTCAGGCAAAAAGCACTTTCTTTCAAGATAAGATCCAATCTTCCTATTCCAATCCTAAAAAACTATTTTCCATCTTCTCCACCCTCTTGGTCCCTCCCAAAGCCCCTCCCCCCTCCTCACTTCTGTCAAGCGACTTTGTTAACCACTTTGAAAAAAAGGTTGATGATATTCGCTCTTCTTTTTCTGACTCACCTTTACTCACCACTGGGTCACCAGACCCTCCTTTCACCCACACACTGACCTCCTTTTCCCCTCTCTCTCCAAGTGAGGTTCTTACCCTCATTACCTCTGCCCGCCCTACCACCTGTCCTCTGGACCCTATCCCTTCAAACCTCCTTCAGACTATCACTCCTGATATTCTACCGTTTCTCACCCATTTCATCAACACTTCTCTAACTTCTGGTCACTTTCCAAATAGTCTTAAGGAGGCAAGAGTAAACCCTCTCCTAAAGAAACCCGCTCTCAACCCGTCTGATGTTATAAACTACAGGCCTGTCTCTCTCCTCCCGTTCCTGTCTAAAACACTTGAACGCGCTGTCTTTAAACAACTCTCCTGTTATCTCCATCAGAACAACCTTCTGGATCCGCACCAGTCTGGTTTCAAGGCAGGTCACTCCACAGAAACTGCTCTCATTGCTGTCACTGAGGAACTGCACACTGCCAAAGCAGCATCCCTCTCCTCTGTCATCATCCTGTTGGACCTGTCTGCTGCATTCGACACGGTGAACCATCAGATCCTCCTTCGCACTCTCCAAGAACTTGGAGTTTCGGGCTCTGCATTTTCCCTCCTCACCTCATACCTCAAAGACCGTACCTACAGGGTAACTTGGAGAGGGTCCGAGTCCGACCCTTGTCAATTAACTACAGGGGTCCCTCAGGGCTCTGTTCTTGGTCCCCTCCTCTTCTCCCTGTACACAAACTCGCTCGGATCAGTCATTAGCCCGCATGGTTTTTCATACCACTGCTACGCTGACGACACCCAATTAATTCTGTCCTTTCCCCGCTCAGAGACCCAGGTCGTCGCACGCATCTCTGCTTGTCTAGCAGACATCTCTCAGTGGATGTCTGCTCATCATCTCAAGCTCAACCTTGACAAGACTGAACTGCTTTTCCTTCCGGGAAAAGACTGTCCCACTCTTGACCTGACGATCAACATCGGCACCTCTGTTGTTTCCCCGACTCATACTGCAAGGAATCTGGGTGTGACCCTAGATAACCACCTGTCCTTCACTGCAAACATCGCTGCTACAACCCGTTGCTGCAGATACAGGCTTTACAACATCAGGAAGATACGTCCCCAGCTGACCCAGAAAGCCACGCAGGTTCTGGTCCAGGCTCTCGTCACCTCACGCCTAGACTACTGCAACTCCCTCCTGGCTGGTCTACCTGCATGTGCCATCCGACCTCTGCAGCTCATCCAGAATGCAGCGGCTCGTCTGGTCTTCAACCTTCCTAAATTTTCCCACACCACTCCGCTCCTCCGCTCCCTTCACTGGCTTCCGGTAACTGCTAGAATCCACTTCAAGACAATGGTACTTGCGTACCATGCTGCGAATGGATCTGGCCCTTCCTCCATCCAGGACATGGTTAAACTGTACACCCCAGCGCGTGCACTACGCTCTGCATCAGCCAAACGACTCGCTGCACCCTCGCTGCGAGGGGGACCCAAGTTCCCATCAGCAAAAACACGTGGGTTTGCTATCCTGTCGCCAAAATGGTGGAATGAGCTCCCCATTGACATCAGGACAGCAGAAAGCTTACACACCTTCCGGCGCAGACTGAAAACTCATCTCTTTCGACTCCACTTCGAGCGATAGAATTACTAACAATGAACTGCTAACAGAGCACTTATATACTAATAAAGGACTGGCTTATCTATAGCCAGTTGACTAGCACTTGAAATGTTTGGCTCTATGAAACCTGATGTACTTATATGATTCTGTTTTCTTCAAGGTTGTGTCTTCCTGGTCGATTGTACTTATTGTAAGTCGCTTTGGGTAAAAGTGTCAGCTAAATGCAATGTAATGTAATGGAAGCAATGGTAGGCTCAACAGCCGGCGTGTGGTCAAGGCCAACTCTTGCCGCATCCTGCATGGCTGCCAGGGCTCGGCCATCGGACGTGAGACTGTAAAGAGCCTTAGTGTCCTCCAGCATGTATGTAACTCCCTCAGATACTCACAAGAGGTAGGAACAGAAAAGGTGGCGTGTGCCGGAGTGCGCCTAAAGAACACACTGGCAGGCGCTGTTTCGGGCTGCTGCGCATCCAGCTGCTGGTGAGCCAGTGCCATACGAATGACGGTACCCATGGAGCCGTCATCTGCCTCCTCCGAGGGACCATGAGCTGAGGTACAGGAGCCAGGCCCAGAAGCATGGGATGGGCTCTCCCCGTCATACTCATCAAATAGCAGCTCCTACCGCACGAGGCATGATGGTGCAATTCATGCACGGGTCCTCCGAAAGGCCCTCCCTCAGATGCTCGAGGCCAAGACAAGAGGGGCAAAGGTCATAGCCATCCTCTGGTTAAAGAGGAGCCATACAGGTGTTAGAGCCGTTAGACCTAGCGATAGCTCGAGCACTCAGCTGACTGTAAATAACTGGGCCAGGAAACAAATATGCAGTGGAGGGGAGTGAGCACAATAGTAGTTAGCTTGAGCGTGAGCACTCTGCTAACTGGGGTGAGAACAATGAAGTCAGTTAATGGTTTTATGCCGTGAGAGGAGAGCGGGAATACTCTCTCCACTAGCGCCGTAGCAAGTTAGCCTAAGCGAGAGCACTCTGCTAACTGAAGGATGGAACGGCATTAAACCAACTGTGTGCAGTGAGAGGGGAGCGGAAACACTCTCTTCACTAGCGCTGTAGCAAGTTAACTTTGAGCGACAGCACTCAGTTAACTGGAGGATGGAACAGGAACCAACTGTGAGCAGGGAGCGGAAACACTCTCTTCACTAGCGCTGTAGCAAGTTAAAGTGGACCTATCATGCTATATTTGAATAATATAGTGTAGGACAGTGCTTCTCAAAGTGTGGTCCACGGACCACTGGTGGTCCGTGAGCGCCCCCTAGTGGTCCATGCGTATATTGGTATAATTTCACATTTGAAATAAATAAATTAATTAAAGTTTTCCTCACTCTCGCGGGAATATCTCTGCAATGGAGCGAGGTTACATTTCACTTTCGATTGCATGATATAGCCCAGCGCAACACCTTCGTCACACATGTTGCCACTTGTTTGTACCATTTTCAGGCGATTTCTAAAAAACGATGTGTTTTTGGATATTCGTGGAGTTAGGTGGTCCGCGAGTGGTTTTTTATTGGTTAAGTGGTCCTTGGTATGAAAAAGTTTGAGAAACACTGGTGTAGGACCATACCTATATAAGGCATATTTATACTTTTTATTTTTCAAAATACCAAACAGATCATGCTGATGGGCTGATTCTGTGAGAACAGCACCATCTACAGGCCTGGCATATGTACTACAGCGTCTCCAGCGCTTTCGAACGGCAATGTCCGTGGCTGTCTCCTCCTGATTGGTGGAGTTGGCCCAATAGCCGTAGCGCCACTTCTGTGACGTCATAGAAGTGTTCAAATCTGGATCAGTCTGTATCAGATCCGTTGCAGCCCCTTTTTAAGAGATTTGGGTATAGAGGAAAATAGAGAGGGTTGTGTTTTCTGACACTTGGTGAGTTCCCTGGAACACCGGGGACACATATTCATGTATAAAAGACGTACAAAAGTGCATTTTGCATGATAGATCACCTTTAACTTTGAGCGAGAGCACTCAGTTAACTGGAGGATGGAACAGGAACCAACTGTGTGCAGGGAGAGGGGAGCGGAAACACTCTCTTCACTAGCGCTGTAGCAAGTTAACTTTGAGCGAGAGCACTCAGTTAACTGGAGGATAGAACAGGAACCAACTGTGTGCAGGGAAAGGGGAGCGGAAACACTCTCTTCACTAGCGCTGGAGCAAGTTAACTTTGAGCGAGAGCACTCAGTTAACTGGAGGATGGATGCACTTTATATGTCGTTGCCACTCCTTGCATATCATGTATTTTGTTTTTTACCACGTTTGTAAAATGTAATTTCCTTAAATGTTTTATGTGAGGGAATGGAAAGTAGCTCAAAGCTAAATCTGGCACTGTTACGCTTGACGTATTTAAATGTCTTAAGTGTTCATTACAGTGCATGTCTCTGTCAAATAAACGATTAAATAAAATAACCAATTGTGCGCCATGAGAGGGGAACGAAGACACTCTCCTCACTAGCGCTGTAGCAAGTTAGCTTTGAGCGAGAGCACTCTGCTAACTGGGGATAGAACAGGAACTAATTGTGAGCTGTGAGAGGGGAGCGGAGACACTCTCCTCACTAGCGCTGTAGCAAGTTAGCTTTGAGCGAGAGCACTCTGCTAACTGGGGATAGAACAGGAACTAATTGTGAGCTGTGAGGGGAGCGAAGACACTCTCCTCACTAGCGCCGTAACAGAACAGTTAGCTCTTGATCACGGCAACTGCCTGACGTTGTAATCACACGTTACTACAGCTTAAGCACTCACAACTCTCCTTCTCTTAGCGACTGTAACTCCACAGTTGCCTACACTCTTTTCGGGTTTGCTAACGGTAGCTACTTTAGCTTGATAGCTAGCCATGGCTCTTTCCCCACCCTCGGGTGCTATTTCCTGCTCTACCTGTCTCATGTTTGGTTACTTTCCTACCTCCTTTACTGGTACCGATACATGTGTTAAATGTAGTATAGTTGTTAGGTTGGAGGCGGGAATCATAGCCATAGAAGCCCGGCTCCGCATCTTAGAAAGTAACTCAGCTACAGTAAAGCCCATGTTAGCCGGTGCGGACCGGCAAAATGTAGCTCCTATTAGCCATCTCCCGGCAACTCCTGAGCAGCAGGGAGACTGGGTGACTGTTCAGAAGGGGCATAACGCGAAACCCGCAGGTCCCCACCAACCCGTTCACGTATCTAACAGATATTCCCCACTCAGCGAAACACCCGCTGAGAAGCCAACTCTGGTTATTGGTAGCTCTATTATGCGACACGTGAATTTAGAGACCGAAGCCTCCACAGTCACATGCATTCCGGGGGCCAGAGCAGGCGACATTGAGGCGCATCTTAAACTGCTGGCTAAAAATAAACGTAAATACAGTAGGATTGTTATTCACGTCGGTGGTAATGATGTTCGTTTACGCCAATCAGAATGCACCAAACTTAATGTGGAGTCGGTGTGTAGTTATGCTAAAACAATGTCGGACACCGTAATCTTCTCTGGTCCCCTCCCCAATCTGATCAATGATGACATGTATAGCCGGAAGTCATCATTTCAGCGCTGGTTGTCTTGGTGGTGCCCAGCAAACAATGTGGGCTTCGTAAATAATTGGACAGCCTTCTGGGGAAAACCTGGTCTGATTAAGAGAGACGGCATTCATCCTACTTTGGAAGGTGCAAATCTCATTTCGGCAAACATTTCAGGGCTTTGTGGACTTAATCCATGACAAACTGGAGTTGAGACCAGGAGGCGGAGTCGCAGTCTTACACGCTTCTCTGCGCTCTCTCCTAGGCAGTCATCCATAGGAATCCCGAACCCAATAAAATACCCAATATTAGCGGTGTGTGTGTCTGCCCAAGGACAATTTAAGGTAAAACCTAATAGAGGTGTCATTCATAATAACCTAATAAAAGTAAATGTAGCAACTACTACAGTGCAACAAAACAGGAAGATTAAATGTGGTCTCTTAAACATAAGATCTCTAGCATCTAAAGCAATATTGGTAAATGATTTAATATCAGATTATAATATTGATATATGCTGTCTCACTGAAAATTGGTTGAGACATGAAGAATATGTCAGCATAAATGAGGCCACTCCACCCAGCCATATCAATACTCATATTGCCCGAGGCATGGGCCGAGGAGGTGGAGTTGCAGCAATCTTTGACTCAAGTTTACTTATCAATACTAAACCAAAATTAAATGATACCTCCTTTGAAAGCCTCGTTTTTAGTCTTACGCATCCGACCTGGAAAACTTTGCAGCCAATCTTATTTGTTACAGTGTACCGTGCACCAGGTCCTTATTCAGAATTCTTATCAGAATTCTCTGAGTTTTTATCAACTTTGGTTCTTAAAACAGATAAAGTAATTATCGTAGGTGACTTTAATATTCATGTTGACGATGATAAAAATAGCCTTACTGTTGCATTTAACTCTATATTAGATTCTGTTGGTTTTTGTCAGAGTGTAAATAAACCAACCCACTGCTATAATCACACTCTCGACCTTGTTCTGACTTATGGTATTGAAATTGAGCAACTATTAGTTGAACCGCATAATCCTGCTTTATCCGACCATTTCTTAGTAACTTCTGAAGTACTGTTACTAGACTACAAAGCATTAGTCAAAAGCTCCTGCAGCAGATACCTATCTGTTAGTGCTATAGCCAAATGTAAGGAAGAGATTCCACCAATACTTAACTCGATAGCATGTCTGCATGTAGGGGAGGAAACTTATACAAAATGTACACCACCCCAAATTGATCATGTTGTTGATAGTGCTACAGATGCGCTGCGAATAAAATTAGACTCTGTTGCTCCTTTGAAAAAGAAGAAAATAAAACAACATAGATTAGCTCCATGGCATAATGCCGAAACCCGCAAAAATAAAGCAAAAGTCGAGACAACTTGAAAGGATATGGCATTCCACTAAACTTGAAGAATCTCGTTTAATTTGGCATATTACTCTCAATGAATATAAGAAAGCACTGCGTAAAGCGAGAGCAGCCTACTACTCTTCATTAATAGATGAGAATAAGAATAATGCAAGATTTCTTTTCAGCACTGTAGCCAGGCTGACAGAGAGCCACAGCTCGATTGAGCCTTCTATTCCCATAGCACTCAGTAGTAATGATTTTATGTGCTTTTTTAACGATAAAATTGTTACTCTTAGAACCAAAATTAATGACCTCTTGCCTTTGACCAGTATAGTGTTATCAACAGCTCCCGGAAACGTAAGTTCTAATATTACACTAGATAGTAAACTAGAATGCTTTTCAGCCATTAACCTTGAACAATTAAATTCAATGATTCTCTCTTCTAAACCATCAACGTGTATGTTAGACCCAATTCCAACTAAGCTGTTGAAGGAAGTTTTTCCATTAATTAGCACTTCTTTATTAAATATTATGAATATGTCTTTATTGTCAGGCTATGTTCCACAATCATTCAAAGTAGCAGTGATAAAACCGCTTCTTAAAAAGCACAACCTCGATCCAGAGGTTTTAGACAATTATAGACCTATTTCTAATCTTCCGTTCCTCTCAAAAATTCTTGAGAAAGCATTCGCAAAACAGTTGTGTGATTACTGAAAAAACAATGATTTATTTGAAGATTTTCAGTCTTGCTTTAGAACACATCATAGCACAGAGACAGCTCTGGTGAAAGTCACAAATGACATTCTAATAGCCTCTGGCAAGGGACTTGTCTCTATTCTTGTTTTGCTCGATCTCAGTGCTGCATTTGATACTATCGATCATGATATCTTATTGCAAAGACTAGAGCACTTAATTGGCATACAGGGAACTGCTATATGCTGGTTTAGGTCCTATCTATCTGAACGCTCTCAGTTTGTACGTGTCAATGTTTCAATAATTCCTTTCTAAAGTCGCATCTAAAACGCGATCTGATCTAGCTGTGTATATTTTGTTATTTTTCATTGTTATATTCAATCTCAGTAGCTACAGGTATTTTTTAAGCTTGTAAAGGGAAGACGACAGCTCGCCTCTCACTCGCCACTCTGCTCTTCCACAGCACCGCTTCCCCTCCCTCCGCTGAAATTATGAATGTAAGGCATATAGTAATCATAGATAACACGGCAGGGTCCGTTACAGTTTGTTTTCATCTGATTTCAAATAAACAAAGTCTTGGCTTTCAGAATATTAAACTTGTTTCGGCAAATTCAGATGATAACTAGAAAATGCATTTCCTGCAGAAAATGCGTGCGAATGCTGTAAACTGTGAACATTTAAGGCTGAATTTAGCTGAAAATGCAGAAAAAGCTGAATGTGTTATTAGCTGAATGGTAGCTGCTTTTAGCTAAAAAAATGCAGAAAAAGCTTAATATTTAAAAGAAAAGGTTAAAAAAAAGGTATAAACAACAACATGTATAGCCTTGATGTCCTGAAATAGCTGAATAATGTAATA
>CM053246.1:4595704-4623367 GCA_028583405.1 Pogonophryne albipinna
CAATATATTGAACACTGTGCTGCTGTCATTTCCCCCTAATGACCTGAGATGGTGAATTATAACTCACAATGAAAATTGTTCAGGAAAGTGGGTATAGAGTAGACATGTAGAACTAGATAAGCTTATGATAAGCCAGCCTTGTCTACTTGTCTAACATATTGGCGAATGCCAAGGAGATGGATTGTGCTGTATGAGACCCCCTGAACTCTTGTGAATGCAGCAGAATCTTTTGCAGTTTAAAATCCTTGTCGATCCATTGTGCAGTTAGACTGAGCATACTGGTGATGCTTACGTCTGAGCTCCATATGTCTGTCGTGAAGCTGATGGCTGTAATATCTGTAGCCAAGAGCT
Source organism: Pogonophryne albipinna (assembly GCA_028583405.1). Lineage (NCBI taxonomy): Eukaryota > Metazoa > Chordata > Actinopteri > Perciformes > Artedidraconidae > Pogonophryne > Pogonophryne albipinna. Next base: position 4,596,056 of record CM053246.1, read on the forward strand.
CATGGATGTGATTAGCAACGACACTGTACAGTTCAGGTAAGCACACGTCTGCTAGGCAAGGAATAACGTGGCTCAATGTGCTCAATAAGCCTACGAAATCCAACGTCCTGTACGACAGAAAACGGTTGATCATCCATGGCGATGCATTCCATTAACTTCCGAGTAATGCCTTTTGCCTTGGGACCATCACTGGGAAACTTTTTTACCTTTTCAAAAAGGTCCGCCACAGAAGGAGTCGGGGTGCTGGGAAGGACTTTTTTTTTCTGTGCGCTAGTGATTTGATCATACTCCGCATATTTGTCCGGGTGTTTTGATTTCAAGTGGTGGAGTAATCCCGAAGTGGTGAAAGTCTTTGCAGTTACACCCCCTCGAGAAATGTCAGCTGAACACGTTTTACAAATCGCAATCCGCGCCTCTTTCTCTGATATTTTGAAATATCTCCAAGCGGCAGACATGTTGGCTGTGAGCCAGCCTCGAGCATGGTCGTGTGCCATGCTTGTCGCCGCGTTTTGATTACGTCATCACAACAACACGTTAGGTTACCAACGTAACCCTGTTCTCTGACATTCGGTGATATAACCATTTTCTGCCGATAATTTTCGGTGGCCGAATATTCGGTGCATCCCTAATAGATATATATATATATATTATAGAGTGCCACAGTGACGTGTCCTAAAACCCGGAAGTAAGTTAGCATTTTACCACTTATCTTTATCTCCTAACAATGTTGTCCATTTTAGACATAGGCCTATTATATTTACAGCCCTTAATAACATTCATTTTCTGGGCTCAATATGTGTCTTGGCATTTTACTGCTGTCTCTTCTATAAGCACTAGGGATGTAACGATACCAAAAACTCACGGTACGATAATATCGCGATAACAAGTCCACGGTACGGTATTTATCGCGATATTGAATAATAAAGGGGGGGGGGGAATAAAAAAAAAAAAGTCAATACACATTTTTTTTTACTCGGAAAATATTTCTTTATTAAATAATAAATCTGATTTGTACAGCATTTTAGTAGGATAGCAGTATTGTCAAAAACAAAGTGACAGTAACAGACTGGAACAAGAAAACCAGTGTTTTTGTACCTATAGTACTACCAAACAAAGTAGGCATTTTCTTTGTGCCACTGCATCTCACAAATAAACAAGGACATTTAATAATCAGACCCTGCAATAAAACAAATCAAGTTTCACTTTAGTTTTTCAAGTAACTCAACTCAAACTCACTAGTCACTCACTCGGCATCATCAGACAGGTTTTTAGGAATGTGAGAATGTCCACATTTCCAGGTATTTATAAGCTGGGATGTTTGGGCGTTTACAATATCCCCTGCTCTGGAAAAAACTCTCTTGCTTGGTACTGATGTTGCTGGGACAGCAGTGGTCGCGTTAACCGAATATTTTTTTTAACAATGACGAAAAAATCTGAAAGCAGTCTGTCATTTTTGACAGATTAGAACAAACTCGGAACAGCGCCAACGTTTCCCCGCAGCGAGGCTCTGGTGTTATGCCGTGTTATGCATGCCCTCCAAAAGGAAATGATATAGTTTCCAAACCGTACTTTGCCGTACAGATCAATACATGTCCGGGAGGTTTTGCTTTACGCTGTGCGCGCTCCCGCGAGGTGCATCATGCACACACGGCATAACACCGCCCCCCCCGTTGACAGTTCACGAGCGTGCTCTCTCGTGAACTGTACATGCTATGTTACTTATAAAGCCGTGGAGGGCGGGAGTTTATAAACCAAAGAGTAACCGCCCTTACGGGACGCTGTAATAAGTAAAGCGAACGCACCCGCAAGGACACCTGGCCTCCTATTGGTTGAGGGATTTTGACAGGATTGTTGCACAAAAGTTTCGAGCGTGCACAGAATAAATCTGAGAGCAGAAAAAATCTGTAAACACAACAGCAATATATCTGAGTGCAAGCGTACAGTTTGAGCAGAAGCAGAGCAAATCTAAGTGCAAGCAGGCACTATTTGAGTGCGAGGACAGGGTTTGAGGGAAATAAATACATAAAGTATGCTCTCAAATTTAAATACCACGCTCTTGAATAAAGATAGGGAATAACCCCCATATAAATACGATGTCCTTTTGTGTTCTGTTGTTTTATGTTCATGTTGTAACCTACTTGCTGCCATGTTGGACAGGTCTCTCTTGAAAAAGAGATCGATGATCTCAATGGGACCATCTGGTTAAATAAAGGTTTAAAACAAAAAAAAGTGTTTTAAAAAAAATATTATTTTTTTATCGCGGTAGATTTTGTCAGTCTCACGGCGGTATTGGGACGTTTATTTACCGCGATATTCGGTATATCGTTACATCCCTAATAAGCACCCATCTATCTATCTAAGGGCGATTATTTGACACTAAGAAAAATAGACAGAATAAAGACAGTACACTGTGGCAGCCTACCTGAGCACAGTGACTGATGTTAAACACAGGAAGATGTTGACAAAGTACAGACTGAGTGCTCAAAGCCTGGCCATAGAAACAGGCAGGTACAAAAGAGACAGAGAGAGCGACAGGTGAGAGACAGAGAGAGAGAGAGAGAGAGAGGGGAGAGAGAGAGAAAAAAAAAAAAACATGTTCTTAGCAGTTTGTTTATAACTGTTTATTTGTGTGTATTTTTGTATAGATGTTGCAACTATACAGAGCTTTGGTAATACTGTATGTAACTATGGTCATGCTAATAAAGCTATTGAATTGAGAGAGAGGGGGAGAGAGAGAGAGGGGGAGAGAGAGAGGGGTAGAGAGAGAGAGGGAGGGGGAGAGGGAGGGAGGGAGAGAGAGGGAGAGCGAGAGAGATGTTATGTTATCACATAACAGAGGTTAAACAAGTTAACAGAAAAAAAAACTTAACAGAAAAATCTTACCTTTGCTGGTGTTGATGTGCTCCCATCTCAAATTGTCCTTATCTTTTCCCATTCGGATTTGACGTTCTGCTTCTTGGCAGGGGTCTCTTGTACTCCTCATCATGCGGACTAAAAAATATTAGGACAAATCAGTCTCCAAGGACGGAATATAATAATATTAATATGTGTAATATTGTAATCTGTTCACACAAATACAGCATTATTGACAAATATGTGCCACTTTATTAAGAAATAATATCTGGGGGCATTTTACTGCCGTCTCTTCTATAAGCAACACATCCTCACTCCCAGGTCGGCCTATGTTGACGTTATGTCAAGTCCCCTGTGTCGGCTTTTTCCAACGCAAGGGGGGGGGGGCCTTAGCGTCCATTTTCAACGCAAGGGGGGGGCCCTTAGCGTCCATTTTCAGCTTTCCGGGATGTCCATATGCTTCTATGGACGCTCATGGAAGCACGGCATTCGTTTGTGTCGGCTGCCCTTAAAGGCAATGTGAGCGTCCATTCTCATTGGATAACGGAGAATTGTACACCCAGAAGTAAGTATTCCGCTTTCTGTCGATTGATTTTACAGTGATATCTGCACTACTCATCGACAAAAAAACACCAGATTATCCTTGTTAATTACACAACATTGATTGGTTTAAATTGTGTGCAATGCTTTTGTATTTTTGCCCTTCGATTCGGAGAAACAAAATATTTTTTCAGAGTAAAGGATGGCAGAAGACACTACACTACCCAGAATCCCCAGCTATCGTTTGGACTACACCATGTGCTCTGTTTGACAAACCCCGTGATAGTCCTCAAGCTCTGTGATTGGAGAGTGTGCTCCGAGGGTTACGCCGAGCCTCGAACAGCACTTGAAATGGGATGGAACCACGGCAGACTGTCCAAAACTGGATTTGAACGGGTCCACCGCGTCCCCGGGACTACACATGCTGGCTATTGTGTTTCGCAACATGTTCTCTATCTATGGCACGTCTCTACTGGGAGTTATTTCCCATAATAAGAAGTTGCCAGTATTAAACTGTGTACATCCCTGGAGGTTTAGGGGATAGGAAACACTCACATTTAAAACATATAATTAATAAATGGGTGAAAATTGCTTGTGCCCATAATGGGCAGCATTAATATACAGTATACACACACATGCCAGCTAAGGTCAGAAGACCTTTATTTAACAGCTGGTCTTATGTTTGTGACCCCTGTTGTTAATTGATAACATTACATTACATTACATTAATTGATAAGCCTGAAACATGCACTTGTCAAGGTTCAGAGGCACATTTTGCAAATATGGCAGTAGCCATCGATCAGCTTAAGATAAGATATACTTTATTGATCCCAAGTTGGAACATTTGCGTTACATCAGCATGTGTAACAGTTGAATATGCAGTTGTGTTTATTTGTAAATCATTTAGTATAATCACACAAATTCTGTGTTTTATAGTCAACAATTCTGTGTTCTTTATTTATTGATTGTTCAATACCTGACAAGGCCGGAGATGAAATATCTACATACATCTTATAAGAGTATAATACATTATAATATCAGTTAAAATAAGTGCTTCAACATAGTTAACATTGCTGGAGGTATGCACAAATATTGATAGATGTCTTGTAATGCGCTATTGAGGAACCTGCGACCCAAGTTTTTCATTCAATGCATAACTACACCATAGTTGTGTAGGCCTATATGATATGTCAATAAACCTTAGAACATCTTGAAATCTTGAAAGGGATGTGCAAAATAGTCATTATATACAGTCTTTAATTAACTATTAGTAGAGAATAACGAGTAATGAATATACTTTATAGGGATCCTATTAATATCTAATAATACAAATAATGAAATTCAATAATATGCTTTAAAGGTGTCCCTTTCTATCAGCTGTGCACCTTTATGGTGTAAATACAGCCTATCTACCGATTGGATCAAATATAAAAGTCAGCCGAATTAGTGTTGATACTGCAAGGAGACGTATTGTGTGAAAAGAAATGTAAGATGTTGTTTAATGGCTGATATATTTATGATCCACGTCACGTTTTCAGTTCCTCATGTTTGTCTAGAAGTCTTCTCATCAGGGCTCTATAAATACAGAACTACGGCAGATATGTAATATTTAATGCAGCCGAACCGTGTATTACAATGCCGGTATGTGATGACTTTCAAAGAGAAAAGCAAACACACTCGGAATAAAGTATTATTTTATTTTTTTTAAATGCTTTCGGTCTGTTTCCGGTATTTGTTAATGACGATGTGCTGTGAGATGTGAGACTGGAATTGCACAGGGGGAAATAACGTAGGCTATCTTTAGATGCGGATTTTGTTAAACTAATATGTTTGCGCTGTGGACCAACACTATACATTGACGGGGAAGGGGGTAGCAATAAAGATAACACCATTAAACAGTTACACAACATAACAGAAATAATATCGATAGGAGCGTCCCTAGCAACCACCTTGGTAACAATGAAAACGTTCTATGGACGCAATTTCCTGAAGTAATCTTCGTAATAACTAGCAAACTAAAGATCATGTACATCCACTGCACACATAATCTGAAATAACAACTCATATTTCTCGCATCAAATGACATCAAAACGCATTTTAATGGCCAAACTAACTTTAAAATAGGCATTTTCCACCGAGAATAAAACGAAGTTCGGCCATGTTTTTTTTTTCTGCAGGGAGAAATTTGAAGATCATGTGACGTCAAACAGAGCACATGGTGTAGTCCAAACGATAGCTGGGGATTCTGGGTAGTGTAGTGTCTTCTGCCATCCTTTACTCCGAAAAAATATTTGTTTCTCCGAATCGAAGGGGAAAAATACAAAAGCATTGCACACAATTTAAACCAATCAATGTTCAAGGATAATCTGGTGTTTTTTAGTCGATGAGTAGTGCAGATATCACTGTAAAATCAATCGACAGTAAGGGGAATACTTACTTCCGGGTGTACAATTCTCCGTTATCCAATGAGAATGGACGCTCACATTGCCTTTAAGGGCAGCCGACACAAACGAATGCCGTGCTTCCATGAGCGTCCATAGAAGCATATGGACATCCCGGAAAGCTGAAAATGGATGCTAAGGGCCCCCCCCTTGCGTTGAAAATGGACGCTAAGACCCCCCCCCCTTGCTTTGGAAAAAGCCGACACAGGGGACTTGACATAACGTCAACATAGGCCGATCTGGGAGTGAGGATGTGTTGCTATAAGCACACATCTATCTATCTATCTAAGGGTGATTATTTGACACTAAGAAAAATATTGAACGGTGAAATATCACTTTAAAATAACCTCATGAATGAGGGGGAGAGAGAGAGAGAGAGCGAGAGGGTGAGAGAGAGAGGGAGATAACAGAGGTTAAACAAGTTAACAGAAAAAAAATATTACCTTTGTTGGTAAGCCAAAATCTCCGCTACTCCACCCGGCAGATGGATCAGAAGGACTCTGGCCCCTGAGTGACAGGCTCTTCCCTCTCCACTACTGAGGTCTTCCATCTTCTGTCCAAAAGCTCCCTTCCTAGCCTGGTACAGTTTCAGCAGGCAAGGCACATGTTTGTCAAAGGCTGCACCGAACGTCCCCAGGAGGTCTTTGCTGGTGATCCGATGAAATTATTCAGATATCTGAAAAACACAATAACAAAACAATGTAATTCTATTGTAACCACAATGTCATGTTTTTTCTGTGCAGCAAATTCCTGGGTAGCGTAACTGTCTTGTTCAAAGTCTGCACCATCTTAAGGGGATAGTTTGGATGTTATGAATTGAAAAAAAAACTGGTATTACAATTTTGGGGACTGATTGGAAAGTGGGGCGTAGTGTGTTGGAGGGGCCTGTAGTGGAGTGGTAGGGCAGGGTATAGTATAGTTTGCCAATTGACTGACATACAGTCAGTGTGAATACAGGGACAGTTCGCACCTTTTCCGTGACAAAGGCGACAATGTTTTAGAAGAGTCTCTTGATTGGAGCTTGCAAATCTGCAAAATCTGCACTGCATGTGATCCAGCCCTGAAACACAAGAGAAACATATAGGACATTCAGTTCAGTCAGCACTCACAGATATCATTTTTTAAACTTTTAATTCGTTAGTTTTCATCCTTTCCTTTTTTTTTTTTAATTGCTTCAGTTTATCATGTAACAGATCAAAACGTTCGTATTCATTTTACAATAAATCAATAAATGTTATTCTTCTACAAACAAAAAACACATTTAAACAAAACACTAATAGTATATTAACTACTTCATTCAAAATGAACATTCACTTTAGATAATAACGCCGGTATAATAAACGGAGCGCTCTCTTTTCCTCTCTCTCTCTCTCTCTCTGCATACGAAGCAAAAAAGCCTGAAGTAAACTGGATATAAACTCCCCAAACAGGCGAAAACCTACCACTGTCTCTGCCACCTCCCTCCATGCCTGGATCCTCCGGTTTGTATCCCGGTAGGTAAATAGGGACTGGTCATAAAGCACCGGGTGATTCCCTACCGTGTGTAGGGGCCTAAGTGTTGCTTGGCAATGGGGTGTGGCCGCAAAGTATATATTTTGTCTCTCTCTCTTAATTCCCCAAGCCCCAAAATTCACTCGATGATTAATATACCCGTTTTAGGAAAAGTCACGAAGTTTGAGATGTTTTTTATCCTGAACCAAACAACAAGACCTGTAACACAACAATGTCAGAGTCACCGGTGGCCGACTACCCCATAGATATATATGGGCTACCCCAATGAACAGACGTTACTAACCGCTTAACAGCGGAACAACAATGCCCCCACCCCATTCCGTGTATCGTCACACATACACACAAGTTCTGTATAAAACGTACGAACACGGCTCACAGCGAAAGTGTATAACACATACATTTCCGCCATGATCTACATGCGCTTGTACGTCGCCGCCATGTTACGACGGGGAAACCATATTCAACCCAACATCGGACAAGGCTGGCCTGTAAAAATACAAGTCAAGGCTAAGTTTCAACACAGCGGCAACGTTGTCATATCCCAATCAATGCTGTGTGTAAAGTTATAGCGTTATATGTCTGGCTCGGTTTACTATAACACCGGTCGTCTCACCATCAAAATGCATTATAAACGCCTTCAGGTGCTTGAACATAAAGTTGACGCCATCTGTAGCTAAGCTAGCAAAGCTAACTGTGGTGGGTAGTTGAACTCTTTGTATCTATCTTTTGGTTTAAATAGTACAGTGCACTTTACTGTTAACATTCCTTGTTAGGTAAAACACACACTTACCTAGGCACGAGGGAGACAAATGTCCCAAGGATCCCCAACTTCACATCCAAATTCGGCCATATGTCCATGTTTCTGTCCGCTCAGAGACAGTGACGGCCGGGCCCCTGCTCAGACCCTGCGGAAACCCCGTAGAGGAAAGCAATGCGCATGCACGCAGTCGTCTGGGTTTCCATGGAGGAAAATGTGACTGCAACGGTCTTAACTCAAAAATCCTTGTTTTAGGCTACTGTGTTTTAAATACAAGTGGGGAGGGGGAGGGGAGCAGTTGGTCTCAAGTTGGAACAATGTAAATTCATTGTAGGGAACAACATTTTTTTCAAACATTGAAATGGTATCTGTAATAACACATCGAATCAACATTGATTTTTCAACCTCAACCAAAAATAACCAATTTAACCAAAATCCAATGTTGAATTAATGTATTTTGCTATCTGGGACAGTTTCCTCACAAAATGTAATATTCATTACCAGCATAACTGTGTGCACACTGCACAGCGCTGCAGCATGTCTGTGAGCGACACAGTGTTGCCAACTCCATAGTAACCATGGAGACCATGGGTCCGTTAGGTCCGTAAGGAAAGTAGCTATTGGCTGTCCGAAAAGTCACCAGACGTCATCGCCTAATTTGCATATCATGTATTGGCGGCTGTAGGAGAGAGCATGGGAGAGGAGTAAAAAAAAACGTTCAAGGAAAAACTTGAAACCACCACAGTAAATCCAGACGACAGTAGATCAGAAATGTCTCTATTAGAAAAAGTAGAAATAATTTTAGTAGTTTTTAGTAGAAATCTCCCTCACAATAAAGGCAGTATACCAGTGTGTCATCTTCTCCAATAAATGGCTTCAACCATCCTTTAAACTCAGGGTTTGATTCCCACTCCTTTCTGTACTTTTGTGAATAGTTTAGACTGTGACATGATGACCTACGTGGATGTTTAGCCAGAGAGGCACACACACAGTGGACGAAGTGATTAAGTGACTGAGGCTGTGTGAGTCAAAGCAAAAGCAAAGGCAGTTATTTATTATAGTGTGACAGTGACGAAACATTTACATTTAAATCCCGCTCAAACCCAGGACGGCTGGGCAGTTGGCGCATGCGCAATTAATTTGCGGTCTCGACGCAAAATCTCTCGAGATGCAGCCAGTGTGTCTGTGAGGCCCCGCCCCCGCACGAAGATGAGAGAGAGAGATATCTTTTAAAATATATTATTGAAAGTTAGAAACAGAGATGGTTCGATAAAATGTGCAAGATAACGTTTATGTAGCATTTCTTTATTGTCGAAATTATGACATTTCATAACGGGATCAAATCAAAGTGAATGGCCTGCTGCTGCTGAATGCATGGGGCAAGTGACTGGAACAAGTTTTAAAAGTTATTACATCGTTTCAGATAATAATAATAAATAATAATGATAATTCATTCTATTTAGGGGCACCTTTCAAAGCACCCAAGGACACCTTACAATTCATAACATATTCTAAGGAAAGGTTTAAGACAGTACAAAGAATGCAGTCCGGGTGATGTTTTTTATGTGGGGTGCAGATGAGAGGGAGCTGTCCAGAATGACACCAAGATGTTGTGTTTGAGTTCTTGATAAGCAATTAAAACAGTAAAATACGTGTCTCCTGTTCACCAAAACATACCCATCTGTTATGGAAAAAGAAAGTATTCCAAAAGTAATCTGAATACGTTTTTTAGGACACGTAACTGTAACTGTCTTCGGATTACTTTCAGAGCCATGTATTCAGTATTCAGTAACTAATTACATTTACAAAGTAACCCTCCCAACCCTGGTGGTGCGAGACGGGAGATGTAGTTCATTGAGCGGTATCACACAAAAAAGTGTTACTTCACAGTTTTACGACACATTTTGATTTTTTTGACTTGCAAAATTATCTTTTAAATTGACAAACATCATATGTGTAATTTGTGGCACAATTCAAACGGGATCAAAAGATAATCTTTCTCTCTCCATTAACTTCAATACATACTTTTTCCGAAATAAGGTCCCAATTTCTGTGTAAAATGGAGGGGGAATGTGTGAAAATTGGCGGAATTTTGTATCATTTATTAATTTAGAAATCATTCAACACACACATCATGGTGTATGAGGTCAATATTTGTAACGGCCATACAACATGTGTGGGGGGTGAAAACAGTCAAATAGCAATATTACCTAATAATACAGACATGGTACTGAGTATACAATTATTAATTATGCATTAAAATATTATTGTTCAATAATTATATTAATTTAAATTCCCAGATTTACGAGACCACCAAAATGGAACTGTAATAGTGCTGAAACTGAGGTCTGGACCCATAGCCGTGGGAAGTAAGGGTGCTGGGCGTGCTGCAGCACCCCCTAGAATCTGGAAAATTACAGAACGGCCGGTCGTCAAGGGCCAAAAAAAAAGGTAAAATGTCACTTATTTTGCATCAATCTTGATACAGGGTACTTATATGTTATAGTTTGGATTCCTCAAGCTTTTAGTCTACTATCCCATCATTCAAGGGTGGTTTTCACTATAAGTAATGTTTTTTTTGGAATGAAACTATAATTATAATATAATACTGTATCTGTTAGACAGCGGGTTTGATTAACATTATTATTAACAGTTTATGTCTTGTGATAAAGAGTGACTTGACGAGAATAAAGAAGCATGAAACCTGAAATTGGCTTGAGACTTGTTATTTAATACATTACATTTCATTTAGCTGACGCTTTTATCCAGAGCCACTTACAATTACAGGGACATTCTTCCTGGAGTAACTAAGGGCTAAGTGCCTTACTCAAGAGCACACTAGTGGTGGTGTTCCAGGCGGGATTTTGAACTCACAACCTTCTGATCTTCAGCCCACCTCACTATCCATTAGACCACCACTACCCCTAATACAATTGATTAATTTAATATACAAGATAATTCCAACATTTCATTAACAGATGTTTAGCCCATGAAGTAAAACATCTCAATTAACAGCTTTACCGAAGAGTTAAACTATTCTACTGTAATACTATGTAAAATAAGTTTTAGAATCAAAACTGATCCAAGCAGTTTTTTCAAGGGAGACCTGCGGTTCATTGGTTACACATAAAAACAACAGAAAACAAAAAGGACATCACAACATAGTTATGTGAGATATGTGAATTAATTGTGCTTTTGATGATACAAACATGAGCTTTGGCACACTGTTAGAGCACTGCAGAATTTTTTTGGCTAAGGTGCCAATGGTGGCAATTTTTAAAGTCCATAGCAACTACCTAACTACATATATCTGGCAGGGAGCTAAACACGTTTTGTGATGTCCTCAGTGAGTGGTAGTTTGGTTGGTTTGTTGTATTTCAAATCACTCATGATGCTCAATGCACCATGTGATATGTACTCTGACCACTTTGCTTCTGATGATTTAATGAGATCCTCGTCTCCAGCCATGAGAGCATGGCAATGGATAATGTCACTCACTTTTAACAGGGAGTGTCCGATTTGTAATGCAAGGCTTGACAATTTTGGAACAGTTTAGCTCCTTATCAAATCCAGCTGTCACTTTTACTGCCTGAACTACATTCAGGAAATGTTGGGGTTTAATAGCTTCCTCTAAGGTTAAGATTGTAGATGTTTTGCACATGATCAGTAGGAATCTTCCAAGCTGACAGATTATTTTATGGATATAGTCATGTTTTGCAGGGTCATGACCGTGTTAGCTGTAAAGGGACTTGGCAAACCGTAGAAGGAAAAAGTCATTGAAGTTGCATGTTCGATGGCAATATTACAGGTTTTCAATTAAATGCAATGTTAGTTCTAAACCAAAGTTCAGATAATAAAACAGGTGAGATTCTCTGCCCAGGCCGGCCCCTATACAGTTAATGGGACGGGCTTGGCTCAGGGAAGGTGCAAAGGCTTGAGTATGGTCAGGCTGGATTTGTATGGGCCCTATCTGAGCTCTACACCACAATAGGAAAAGGGCAGTGCACTGAAGTGCTGCATTGACACATTTGCACTGCTCACTGCATCCCTGTCTCAATCCACAGCAGAGGAGGTTGTGACAGGCCTGGGTCGCTTCTGGTTGTGTGGTCCAGTGAACTTCCCACCCACCTATGGCCTTCCTTTTCCACCCAGTCACCTGGGATGGGAGTCCAGGGGCTGCAACCATCATCTGACCCAGCAGTGGCCAGATTGGTAGGCAGCCCTCGGTGTGCTGAATCAGTGCTGCTTGTGTTGGGGGGAGTCTGTCAATTGTTCTACATTTCTGTGTGAAGAGCTGTTTGCTTGCCTGATTAACTGATCAATGGCTGCTAGTACGATCATACAGCAATACCACAAAACGTGTACAGAGTCTGGGGTGGCAGCCAGGTCAGTGTATATTTTGGCCATTGGATTTTCTTTTCACAAATGGATATTCAAAAACTACTGGATATTTAATTTTCGTTTTAAAATTGAAAAACCAAAATTGAAATACAAGGCGTTTTTCTTTAAATAAAATTAAATATCGAGTCGTTTTTTGTTTTTGAATATCCATTTGTGAAAAGAAAATCCAATGACCAAAACATACACTGACCCAGCCAAGGCACAGAAGGCTCTAGTGACGTCATCAAAGGTCATACATGTATCCCACATAATCTTCTTGTCCCTGCCAAAAGATGACTCATGTCACATCCAGTAAAGGCATGTAACCAATGGTGAGGCTGATGAGGGCTCAGGTAGGGGACTCCGTAGTTCTGCTAGGTGGTTTTAACGCACACGTGGGCAACGATGGATGCATCTGGAGAGGCACGATGGGAGGAGGAACTTCCTCCCTGACCTAAACCTGAGCTTTGTTGGACTTATGTGCCACGGATTGTCCTTAATGAACAGCATGATTAATGCTATGACTGAAGTGTACTTGCAGTAAATATCCCGGAGGACTCCGGAGGCAGTCAGCCTCTACAGTGGAAAAGGCAAAGCAGCTGATGTGGGAGAAGCCATGGAGAAGGACTTCCGGCCGGCACCAAGCTGCTTCTGGAAAACCTTTGTGCACCTCAAGAGGGTGAATGGGGGGAACTATCCGAGCTGTATACAGCAAGGATGGGACTCTGTAGAACTCAACTGAGGAGGGACTAGGACATTGGGGTTTTGTTCACGAGTGAAGGGACAATGGAACAGGGGATGGGCTGGAAAATCTGATAAGTGGTGGTGGTTTTACATCTCTACCGCACCGTTGTGACAAAAGAGAGCTGAGCAAGAAGGCAAAGATTGAATTGAAGAACTAGATTGCGGGTACAATCAGCCAAAATTGATTTTCTCAGGAGGGTGGATAGATAGGGTGAGAAGCCCAGTCATCTGTGAGAGGCTCGGAGTAGAGAAGTGGTGTTTTAGGCATGTTCCGCTGGGAGGAAGCCCTGTTGAAGACACAGGACTAGGTAAAGAGACTATATTTCCATATTGACCTGGGAACACCTCGGGATCCCCCAGTCAGAGTCGATGTGGCCTAGGAAAGAGAAGTCTGCGGTCCCCCTGCTGGAGCTGCTGCCCCCGAGACCCAACCCAGGATAAGCGGTTAAAGATGAGATGAGATGGCGAGGGCACTAGGTCAAGATTGATGCGTAGCCTTACCAAGGTTCCATTCTTATACTGGATTCGAAACGGTGTCAATCTTTTGGTGGCAGGATCAAGAAGATAATCGGCTGGTGAAAGGAGCTCTTTGAGCTTATGAGGATCAGTACCTCGAAATCTGAGGCCATGGCTCTCAGCAGGAAACCGATGGAATATCCATTCCTCGTAGGAAGTGAAGGAGATCAAGTACCTCAGGGTTTTGTTCATGAGTGAAGGGACAATGGAACAGGAGATGGGCTGGAGAATCGGATCAGTGGTGGTGGTTTGGCACTCGCTCTACCGCACCGTTGTGACAAAAGAGAGCTGAGCAAGAAGGCAAAGCTCTGGATCTACTCTTCAATCGTCGTTCCTACCCTAACATATGGTCATGACCAAAATAACTAGATTGTGGGTACAATCAGCCGAAATGGGTTTTCTCAGGAGGGTGGATAGATAGGGTGAGAAGCCCAGTCATCTGTGAGAGGCTCAGAGTAGAGCAGTGGCTTATTTGCCTAGAAAGGTGCCAGCTGAGGTGGTTCAAGAATCTTGTAAGATGCCACCTGGGTGCCTCCCTAGGGAGGTGTTTTAGGTATGTCCAGCTGGGAGGAAACCCTCTTGAAGACAAAGGACTAGGTAAAGAGATTATACTTCCATATTGGCCTGGGCACGCCTCGGGATCCCCCAGTCAGAGTTGATGTGGCCCCCGAGACCCAACCCAGGATAAGCGGTTAAAGATGAGATGGCGAGGGCACTAGGTCAAGGTTGATGCGCAGCCTTACCAAGGTTACATTTTTTTACTGGTTTTGACACGGTGTCATCCTTTGGTGGCAGGGGCAAGAAGATGGTGAGGGATGGATGTATTACTTTTGATGATGTCATGAGAGCCTTCTGTGCCTTGGCTGCCACCCCAGACTTAATAGACAATGTGTGGGATTGCTGTAAGACAGCCCTAGCAGCCAGAAATCAGTCAACCAAGCATGCAAGCAGCTCTTCACCCAAAAGGGTAGAACAATTAACAAACTCCCCCCAACACAAGTAGCACTGATTCAGCACACAAAGAGGGCTACTTACAAATCTGGTAACTGCTGGGGACAGATGATAGTTGCAGCCCTTGAACTCCCATCCCCTGGTAACTGGGTTGGAAGAAAAAGGCCACAGGTGGATGGGAAGTTCACTGCATCACACTACCAGAATAGACCCAGGCCTAGCGCAAATTCCTCTGCTGTGGATGCATATAGGAGTGCACTTCAGTCCACTGCCGTGTTGCCACTGTGGTGTAGAGCTTAGATCCATTTTGAAAATGGCCACCATTGGCACCATAGGACGAATATCAAAAATCTTTTTGAGGCAGTGCTCTAATAGTGTGCCAAAGCTCATGTTTGAATCATTTAACACACAATTTATTCACATAAATAACTAAATAATTCCAAAATGCATTTAAATTAACTGACGCTTAAGGGTTAGCCCCCTGTTTCGTACAAAATCTCTGATATTTTGGATTGTCCTGTTTTGTAAAGCTGGTGCACTCTTTTTGCATGTTTCACATTCCCTTTGTGATGCCAAGTGACCTTTCATAATGTGAGATTTGAAGTGTCGCATGACAGCGTTAACCTCAGCCTTGGTCCATGGTCTTCTCGCCGATGTGCTTTTACCTCTGCTAACCACTGAAAACAAACAAAATTGCATGTAAGTATGGCTGGTTACAAATTCAAGTAAAGTGCCTTGCAAGCCACCTCCTCAGGATAAACAAATGCAGTGAATCTTGTTTGACAATATTAGGGATAAGGAAACGTTTTATTTATTTTTTTATCTGGATATTACATCCTAGGTGCATTTAAAATCCAACTTGACCCTACCATTGTGTCCAGAGATCTGTCTGTCAGCCTTTGTGGATGACGTTTCCAGGTATTCGTCTGAAAAGTATGAAGCAGGGGAGCATAGCAGATGCATTTTATTTAATGGAAGTTATTATTGTATTATATACTACAGAAGCCCAAACAACCTTCGTAAGAAACTCAGTTTAACCCAGGCTTCTTCGATAAACAACGTCAGCATGACATGAATATGTCTTCTTTTGTCTTTAAATGGCTGAGGGCAAACAACTTTTAGATGCATTACCGTAAGCTTCTGGACTTGACTATGGAACAGGACATTAGCGTATCACAACATGTGACAATATCAGCTAGTGCTATCACTGTGGTTACACAACAGCGGTATCACATTAGTTTTCAAGCGTCAATCTAGCCTTGTAAAACCAGCCATATCTCTAATGACTTCCGATTTGTCAATCCATGTTGACGTTCATGACTACATGAACCAATCACGCGCTGTCTTCCACTCAAGGACAAACAGCAGTCAGAACGTGGGCCCTGATTGGCTCGGTCATTATTTTTGCCGAGCCCCTACCCACCTTGATGAGTGAAAGTCCAAAATGCTGCTCACTAGATCAGGCTGGTCTCACCAGTCTACAAGTACGCTGAGACATTTTCCTTTTTTTAAGACTTAAAATACATACCATTCATTTCATCAGGAGCATTTGCTGTATCAGCAGCAGGGATTTCCTCATCTTCACTCTCATCATCATCTGTGAAATCTGGACAAACAATTACTTTTAGTTTGAATGCACATTTTTTTTTTTGATACTATTATAATCCAATATGGAGCTTTGACTGGGGTTATTCCCCTTTTATCCCATGTCTCAATATCAGGGCATTAATTCAGAACTTCGGTGAGCTCAAGGTATGTGTTTTCATAAACAGTATCTGACTGGCTAAATATATTAACATGCAGTCTGAATGCATTTAACCTAAAAAAATTCGATTTATATCAGTTCAGCAGTTTTTGCAATAGTTTGTCGTGCATGTTATTATGTCAATGATGGTTCGTTTTTCAATATATTGTGCAGCCCTAATAGGAATTACAAAAATTAAATATTACCCATGAAAATACCATGAACAAGAGCATACGACTGTATTAGGTCTACAAGAAAAATAAGAAACAAAGCTATGAGAACATAAATACCTCCAATTTCGTCAAGGGATTTTCCTTTAAGCTCACACAGCTTTCCCTTTTCCAGTGCAAGAAGCAACTTGGAAATCTTTGCACTTTGTATGGTGGGTTCAGACAGCCGGTAGAATTGTCTATGCACAGATATGTCATGTCCCAAGAAATCAGCAAGCTGATCCATTTCATTGTTCTTAAGATTTAGGATTTGTGAAGTGGTCGCCATTTCTTTGCGCAGCTGAGTAGATCGTAAATAATCAGGCTTCTTCGCACCACATTCATCTGCGAAACTTCTAAGACTTTGGTGTCCTCTGTAGTAACTCAGGCATTTCGGTACAGCAAACAAGTACTCATTTACATCTGGCACACCACATTCCTTTCTCTTTTGGATCAGCAGCTTGAGTGCATTTACCATTTCCGGTGTTAGCAGCACTGCTACTTTTCTACCCCGTTTCCCTTTCAGCTCCACCCGCTCAAAATAGCGGCAAAGCTTCTGTTCATATTTTGACAGCCCAATTTCTTCATGACTCTCCGAGAGATCTCGTTCCAGGAAATTCTTCATTTTCATCTTCGAAACCTCCCCAACACGTCTTCTGTTGAAGAGGACCATCTTTGTCAGTGTCGTCCTTGCAAGCCTAGAATAGTTCTGCACTGTTGCCTGCTCCATTAGTGCTATGGTTGCTGATGTTGCCTTTTCATCAAGATGCTTGTGGAGTTTGGTGATGTCCTCAGTGAGTGGTAGATTGGTTGGTTTGTTGTATTGCGAATCACTAATGGTGCTCAATGCACAGTGTGATATGTACTCTGACCACTTTGCCTGATACAGCTTCTTGAATGCTTCCGATGATTTAATGAGATCCTCGTCTCCAGCCATGAGAGCATGGCAGTGGATAATGTCACTCACTTTTAACAGGGAGTGTCCGATTTTTAATGCAAGGCTTGGAATTTTGTAACTGTTTTGCTCCTTGTCAAATCCAGCTGTCACTTTTACTGCCTGAACTACATTCAGGAAATTTGGGGGTTGTATAGCTTCCTCTAAGGTTAGGATTGTAGATGTTTTGCGCATGGTCAGTAGGAATCTTCCAAGCTGACGGATTTTTTGACGGATATAGTCATGTTTTGAAGGGTCATGACCATGTTTGCTGTAAAGGGACTCTGCAAACCGTAGAAGGCAAAAGTCATTGCGAACTACCCTTGCAATTTCATCATCATGCATACGGCTTAGCATTTTTAGCACCCCATTCTCAACAGTGCTTGAACATGCTGACTTCATCACTGATGCTAGGCCAAGCACCCTTTTTCTGCCATGATGTTCATTGTCTTTTGGCTTAGAGGAGCACCTTTTCATATGTCTCCATAGCTCTGGTCGCAAAAACATTCCCTTACAATAGATACAATATTCGTAATTTGCAACTTCACCCTTGGCTTTCCGCTTTACTTTAAGTAACCCACTTCCGTTTTTTATAACCTCAAAGTTATGTACGAAGTTTCCTCTGTTCCGAAGTGTCTCTAGCAACTCCTTCCTACTTTTTGAGCCTGCAGGCAGACTAAGAGCCTTCGCTATGTCAGCATCCTCATTAACGTGAGTTTTGAAGTGACGCGATATTTTAAAACAAGCCTTCTTGCAAAAGAAGCAGAAATGTTGTCCTCCTCCAGCTACAATGGTTGAGTGTGCTGCTTCTGATCTTTCACTGGCAGATTTTCCATCGATGTCACTGGTGTCACCAATGGTATCCAAGTTAATGAGGTCGACCATCAATGATTCTTCAGCAACCAGGGATTTTGAGTTTGCCAAGCTGTTTGTTGGTTCATCACTGTCAGTATCAGTTTCTGAGGTTGGAACATACTCTGGATCCCGTTCATAATCGGATTCTTCCTCTTCACTGCTTTCACATTCGTTCTGATTACAATACAAAGAAAGGGGAACAAGCATGAGGCAAACAAATAACAACAGGCATACGTAACACCTACATAAGCACTACATCAGTGACCACCAACTGGCGGCCCGCTGGCCACCTCCGGCCCGGCAGACATTCTCATTCGGCCCACACGACGGGGGTGACTGTAGCATTGGCGGAGTGGTTAGTGCTGGACTTCACATCAAAGGACATCCATAAAAAACTATCGAACTTAGATGCCTCAAAAGCATCAGGACCGGATGGCATCTATCCCAGGATTCTCAAAGAACTGTGTGACGAACTAGATAAACCCTTACTTACTATATTTAAAAAATCGCTTGATGAAGGATGGTCATGTAACTCCTATATTCAAAAAAGGTGACCGAAGCAATCCTGGAAACTATAGGTCAAAAATATGAGTATAATATGGGTGATAATTGAAACACTATAAACCTATCCGAGACTCAGAATGAAAAGGACCTTGGTGTGAATGTTGACAATACCCTGACATTTAGTGACCATATCCGTCGGGCAAGTAACAAAGCGAATGGTATCCTAGCAATGATCCGCAGATCATACACTTATTTGGACTCTGACGTAGTACGTAGTTTATGCATCTCTCTTGTACGGCCACTCCTCGAGTATGGGAATGTTGCTTGGTCCCCCATGTACAAAAAGGATGCTGAGCTCATCGAGAAAATACAGAGAAGGGCAACGAAGCTAGTTCCAGAACTAAAGGACCTACCATATCAAGAACGACTGCAAAGTCTTAAAATCCCGAGTATGTATTATAGAAGGGCGAGGGGAGATATGATCGAAGTTTTCAAATATCTCCACAACATCTAGAAAACATCATACCCACTACAACGGGATTATAACACCAGGACTTGTGGACACTGCCTCAAGTTGAAGAAACAGTACTCAAGACTGGCTATCCGCCGCAACTTTTTCAGCCTGCGTGTGGTTGACTTGTGGATCTGCCAGAAAGCGTTGTCACATCCAAGACGGTTAACTGTCTCAACTCCCGCCTCGACCATTACTGGTCAAACATCACCTTCACTTTGGACTATGTGACTGTTGCCAGCATCCATAGTAAATAAAGAATCAGTGATCTACTTATTTATTTATGAGCGACTAAAAGGCCTTAGGCCTATTACAGCCGTATCCTATTGATTGATATTGAGTGCGCAGGTTCAGTCTGAAGTTTTTTGGATGGTGGTGGAGTACCAAAGTAACTACTCAACGTGGCTTGCTTCTTGGACATTTTGCTGAAGGCGTGGAAAATCAGAATGGAATGCAAACCCTGCTGGCTACACGACACTAGAGGCGATGCCCATACAATGGCTATTTGCGTGAGCTGTGTCTTTCTCTCTGTGGATCAAATTTGACTGTTTTTTTTGCAAATTAAAGGGTGGACAGTAGAGGCAACATATCAGTTTTCAGTGCTTATGTATACCCCATTCACTAAATGTGTTACCAAAATATGATACTAACCATAGATTTCTGTCTTTTGTTTCTTGTCTCGAAACAGTATTCATGCCACGTAGTAGAGCAAACTGTTGAAAACAAAATAGTCATGTTTAATGAGAAAATTCATATAAATTCCAAAGATTATATAAATACAATATGGACATATTATAGTGAATAGTAAGCCAACCCTGAAAGAGAAATACAGTTAAAATATACTAAATAAATAATTTGGTAAAATGTTGGTTTGTGTAGTAACCTGAACATTATGTAAACCCAAATGCTGATGAAGTATGCCAATTATATGCTCTTGCTCCTCTGGGCTAGTAATAGAGTACTGCATGTGTAGCCCTCGTTTAGTGTTGTGTGTGTATATATATTATGCTGGCAACATTAATGCTTTAACGTGCGTGATTCATGGGAGCATGTGGCTCAGTGGGTAGTACAATGTATGTAAGTCGCTTTGGATAAGTTACAATGGTGGGGCCAGTGATAATACAATTCCACCGGCCCTTAATGTCTACCCCTGTTCTTTGTAATTACAATTGAATTCTGTATTTACTTTTTCAATTCACAAATGTAATTTTGGCTAATAAAGTTTACTGTTAAATAAATAAAAATAAAACACACAAACAATCTTTAATTACCCCAAGCATCTTTCTCAACATAATGTTCTGTAAAAAGCAATATGTTCATAACAATCCAATGAGAATTGTTATACTAACCTTGACATCTTAGCCCCCACCACTTCAGCGAGGAATATGGTCCATGGCAAACTGAACATTTATCCAACGAAGCCATCTTCTCTTTAGTAACAAGATGATTCTTACAGTCTAAAGAAAATACACATTATGAAAACATTTTTAAAGAGAATGTTTTAAATCACAACTTAAAGGTGGGGTATGTAATTTATTTCAGAAACACTTTTTGTTATGTTCCATGGAATGCTCTTAACATCCCGATAGCAATGAATATCTTAAATGCTTTGACAATAAATACATAAAAAATGTCATCTGTGGAAGCTGTAGTACTGTAAAAAGCACGACCAATAATTTTAGCCGGCCCGGCTAAAGTAACTGGATGGCCTGTCTGCCTGTCAGCCTTCCATCTGTGCACAAACTTATCTTGTGCCCTCATTGGTCATGTGCGCGTTTGTGTGTGCTTGAGGAGGGGCTCTGGAAGGAAGTGGCAGATTTTTGGGTATTTTGAAATGATAGCGCACTCGAGCTGGTTTCTCCAAAATTACCTACCCCACCTTTAAGTAACTTTCTCGATAGTCGTTTTTCCACTGAGCGGTATGTACAGCATGGTTCGGGTCGGATCGATACGGAAAACTTATACAATGCCTACTTTTATTATTTTGGAGATGATTTACGCAAGCGAGCACTTGCTCGACGGCCCAGGGAAGTGGCGAGGACTGGCGAAGAGCCCTGTGCCTTCGCCAGAAACCTTTCCAAGCCCAACCAAGAGCCCCAGTCCCTAGAGTGAAACCACCCTTAGTCTCTCTCTAACACAATGCTTATAATTTAGAGTGCTGCAAGTTCAAAATGTCAAACCTGATCACTTAGGTCTAATACTGCATAGACTAAGACAACGCATTCAGAGAGGAACAATTATAAAATGTAAGTAAAGCACAGTCAACAATTGCTTTCACTGGCTCAGTTTATTCTTACCTCTCTCTCTCATCCTCATTCCTCCTGCCCTCTCATCTTTCCTTCTCGTCCTTCGTCTCTCTTCTTCAAAAGGTTAGATAGATTATATTGAAAGAAAAAAAATATTTCATTGTAATAATGAAGGATACAACAGATAACCTTGTATTTTGACAATAATGATAAAGTACTGTTTAAAGATGACTTTTATATCATACAGGACCTTGTGTACTTATTTAAAATGGCTTTTTCTTATGTAAGGGTTCCCCGCAGTGCTTAATAGTTTAAGTGTCCGGCTAGAAAATGCACAACTCCCATCTTTACTACCAATGTATATATAAAAAAGAAATAGAGTCAAATCGTCATGCACCTCATGATAACCATCAGCAATTTTAAATGCGCATCGCGCATTACTTGACACTCAGTTAACTCGACCATCCGACATTGCAACATCAATATATCTTAAAACACTATTACATTCATTGCATCCTTCCTGTATCATATTTTAAAATAATATTTTCTTACCATGATTGCAACTGCCTGGCCTCTTTGCTTTCTGCTCGGAACCACCCATTATTGCCTGCAGAGGAAAACAAAAATATATTTAATACACAGAAAGGTAATACAGTGACAGTGACCTATAGCTTAGTCACATACACTAAATTACTGACAGTATTTGAAAAGGGAACTTTAAAAAACTGCAGCAATCCAACATGGAATTTTTAATAAAGCAGGGTTTTAGTTGTGATGCAACATCAGGTCTAAATAATCACCCTAGCTCTGGGAGCATGCTATGGTTGAGGAATAGGAGCAAAAAACGTATACCAAGCGTAGGTAGGAGATGGCTTAAAAGATGTAAAGCCTATACAGTAAAGAAAAGATCTACAATATCATCTGCTAGCATCATATGCTAGCAGAGTTGATAGCCTCCTAGGAGTGATTATGATTTAGGTCCATCTTTTCACATTGCCCAATATTTCAAGTCATGCCTAGCTGTGATGTGACACTGTAGTTTTTTGAAAACCATACAGAGACCTCATAGCCCAAATGAAGGCCCTGTTAACCATGAGTAAGCAGACACAGACACACAAGGGTTATACAATCACGGTATAGTGCTTAGCGACATATAGAAACCATACAGTGACCTCATATACCAAGTAAGTCCCTCTAAACCATGACTAAGCAAACACACACACACACACGGGTTATGCAATCATATGTTACATCTTCATGAAACAGTAGCAGCAGGAGTATATCACATCATGTCATGTTAAAGCACTTCATGGGGGGCCACAATTAAAGTGTTAGTATACTGACGAACCTCATTTTGAGGAGCAGCAGGACAGACATCTTGTGCCTGGAAGGGACCTGGAGCTTCATACTGTTGGAGAGGTAGAAAGGACAGAGGGACAAGTAAATAAAGAGACAGACATTCTTCATTGCACTGTACTTACTACAGAAATAAACTTCTCTTGAAACACAGAATTTCATACATTTACCACAAATGAATTACACTTTTAGAATGTAATCGCTGATACTAACAATGTTGTAATTGGACACATCATATTACACCGAGTGAAATGGAGATTTCAGACCATTTATACCAAATATCTACTATTTCACATACCTGAAAAGTCATATGACCATATTTAGCAAGGACTTCTACAAAACAGGCTCACATATACAGTATATATATTTTTCTAAACAAATACATCAGATGATAGTACCCTTGTGCATTATGACTGCATCATGTTGCTGACCAAATGGTTAAAATTACAAAGAATTACGGTAACATTCTGAGCTAAGCAAATGCTAGCAGAGTTGATAGCCTCCTAGGAGTGATTATGATTTAGGTCCATCTTTTCACATTGCCCAATATTTCAAGTCATGCCTAGCTGTGATGTGACACTGTAGTTTTTTGAAAACCATACAGAGACCTCATAGCCCAAATGAAGGCCCTGTTAACCATGAGTAAGCAGACACAGACACACAAGGGTTATACAATCACGGTATAGTGCTTAGCGACATATAGAAACCATACAGTGACCTCATATACCAAGTAAGTCCCTCTAAACCATGACTAAGCAAACACACACACACACACGGGTTATGCAATCATATGTTACATCTTCATGAAACAGTAGCAGCAGGAGTATATCACATCATGTCATGTTAAAGCACTTCATGGGGGGCCACAATTAAAGTGTTAGTATACTGACGAACCTCATTTTGAGGAGCAGCAGGACAGACATCTTGTACCTGGAAGGGACCTGGAGCTTCATACTGTTGGAGAGGTAGAAAGGACAGAGGGACAAGTAAATAAAGAGACAGACATTCTTCATTGCACTGTACTTACTACAGAAATAAACTTCTCTTGAAACACAGAATTTCATACATTTACCACAAATGAATTACACTTTTAGAATGTAATCGCTGATACTAACAATGTTGTAATTGGACACATCATATTACACCGAGTGAAATGGAGATTTCAGACCATTTATACCAAAGATCTACTATTTCACATACCTGAAAAGTCATATGACCATATTTAGCAAGGACTTCTACAAAACAGGCTCACATATACAGTATATATATTTTTCTAAACAAATACATCAGATGATAGTACCCTTGTGCATTATGACTGCATCATGTTGCTGACCAAATGGTTAAAATTACAAAGAATTACGGTAACATTCTGAGCTAAGCAAATGCTAGCAGAGTTGATAGCCTCCTAGGAGTGATTATGATTTAGGTCCATCTTTTCACATTGCCCAATATTTCAAGTCATGCCTAGCTGTGATGTGACACTGTAGTTTTTTGAAAACCATACAGAGACCTCATAGCCCAAATGAAGGCCCTGTTAACCATGAGTAAGCAGACACAGACACACAAGGGTTATACAATCACGGTATAGTGCTTAGCGACATATAGAAACCATACAGTGACCTCATATACCAAGTAAGTCCCTCTAAACCATGACTAAGCAAACACACACACACACACGGGTTATGCAATCATATGTTACATCTTCATGAAACAGTAGCAGCAGGAGTATATCACATCATGTCATGTTAAAGCACTTCATGGGGGGTCACAATTAAAGAGTTAGTATACTGACGAACCTCATTTTGAGGAGCAGCAGGACAGACATCTTGTGCCTGGAAGGGACCTGGAGCTTCATACTGTTGGAGAGGTAGAAAGGACAGAGGGACAAGTAAATAAAGAGACAGACATTCTTCATTGCACTGTACTTACTACAGAAATAAACTTCTCTTGAAACACAGAATTTCATACATTTACCACAAATGAATTACACTTTTAGAATGTAATCGCTGATACTAACAATGTTGTAATTGGACACATCATATTACACCGAGTGAAATGGAGATTTCAGACCATTTATACCAAAGATCTACTATTTCACATACCTGAAAAGTCATATGACCATATTTAGCAAGGACTTCTACAAAACAGGCTCACATATACAGTATATATATTTTTCTAAACAAATACATCAGATGATAGTACCCTTGTGCATTATGACTGCATCATGTTGCTGACCAAATGGTTAAAATTACAAAGAATTACGGTAACATTCTGAGCTAAGCAAATGCTAGCAGAGTTGATAGCCTCCTAGGAGTGATTATGATTTAGGTCCATCTTTTCACATTGCCCAATATTTCAAGTCATGCCTAGCTGTGATGTGACACTGTAGTTTTTTGAAAACCATACAGAGACCTCATAGCCCAAATGAAGGCCCTGTTAACCATGAGTAAGCAGACACAGACACACAAGGGTTATACAATCACGGTATAGTGCTTAGCGACATATAGAAACCATACAGTGACCTCATATACCAAGTAAGTCCCTCTAAACCATGACTAAGCAAACACACACACACACACAGGTTATGCAATCATATGTTACATCTTCATGAAACAGTAGCAGCAGGAGTATATCACATCATGTCATGTTAAAGCACTTCATGGGGGGTCACAATTAAAGAGTTAGTATACTGACGAACCTCATTTTGAGGAGCAGCAGGACAGACATCTTGTGCCTGGAAGGGACCTGGAGCTTCATACTGTTGGAGAGGTAGAAAGGACAGAGGGACAAGTAAATAAAGAGACAGACATTCTTCATTGCACTGTACTTACTACAGAAATAAACTTCTCTTGAAACACAGAATTTCATACATTTACCACAAATGAATTACACTTTTAGAATGTAATCGCTGATACTAACAATGTTGTAATTGGACACATCATATTACACCGAGTGAAATGGAGATTTCAGACCATTTATACCAAAGATCTACTATTTCACATACCTGAAAAGTCATATGACCATATTTAGCAAGGACTTCTACAAAACAGACTCACATATACAGTATATATATTTTTCTAAACAAATACATCAGATGATAGTACCCTTGTGCATTATGACTGCATCATGTTGCTGACCAAATGGTTAAAATTACAAAGAATTACGGTAACATTCTGAGCTAAGCAAATGCTAGCAGAGTTGATAGCCTCCTTGGAGTGATTATGATTTAGGTCCATCTTTTCACATTGCCCAATATTTCAAGTCATGCCTAGCTGTGATGTGACACTGTAGTTTTTTGAAAACCATACAGAGACCTCATAGCCCAAATGAAGGCCCTGTTAACCATGAGTAAGCAGACACAGACACACAAGGGTTATACAATCACGGTATAGTGCTTAGCGACATATAGAAACCATACAGTGACCTCATATACCAAGTAAGTCCCTCTAAACCATGACTAAGCAAACACACACACACACACGGGTTATGCAATCATATGTTACATCTTCATGAAACAGTAGCAGCAGGAGTATATCACATCATGTCATGTTAAAGCACTTCATGGGGGGTCACAATTAAAGTGTTAGTATACTGACGAACCTCATTTTGAGGAGCAGCAGGACAGACATCTTGTGCCTGGAAGGGACCATGGAGCTTCATACTGTTGGAGAGGTAGAAAGGACAGAGGGACAAGTAAAGAAAGAGACAGACATTCTTCATTGCACTGTACTTACTACAGAAATAAACTTCTCTTGAAACACAGAATTTCATACATTTACCACAAATGAATTACACTTTTAGAATGTAATCGCTGATACTAACAATGTTGTAATTGGACACATCATATTACACCGAGTGAAATGGAGATTTCAGACCATTTATACCAAAGATCTACTATTTCACATACCTGAAAAAGTCATATGACCATATTTAGCAAGGACTTCTACAAAACAGGCTCACATATACAGTATATATATTTTTCTAAACAAATACATCAGATGATAGTACCCTTGTGCATTATGACTGCATCATGTTGCTGACCAAATGGTTAAAATTACAAAGAATTACGGTAACATTCTGAGCTAAGCAAATGCTAGCAGAGTTGATAGCCTCCTAGGAGTGATTATGATTTAGGTCCATCTTTTCACATTGCCCAATATTTCAAGTCATGCCTAGCTGTTGATGTGACACTGTAGTTTTTTGAAAACCATACAGAGACCTCATAGCCCAAATGAAGGCCCTGTTAACCATGAGTAAGC